>CAJHQP010000465.1:0-189511 GCA_905132765.1 Moricandia arvensis
ACAAATATATATGTTACTAGGGTTTGGCCCGCCCTACGGGCGGGTTACTATTTAAAAAAAACATAAATATAACATTAATTTTAATTAATATTTTAAAATGTTTTGTTTATTTTAATTAAAGAGAAACTAAAACAAAAGTGTAGTTATATATTTCTTATAGAACATTATTCATGTAAAATCTCTTTATAATCGTTGCAGTTAAATAAATGGATGTGATTTGTCTGGATACAACAAAAAGAAAGTAATTCAGAAAATTAGTAAACTCCTAATACACATTAAAAGAGCAATGGAGTTAACAGGTTATTTTCCTTTTTCTTGTAGTGATTATATTTACGGATGAATAATTTTTTAATCGCAAATCATAACCCACGTGTGACTTTTTAAAGTTGTCAGAAAGAGATAGAGATTTTATTTTGTTTGTTTATTTGTAAAATTTCTAAATAATTTGTGTTACAGATTTTTCTAGTGTTTCGAAAAGAGAAAAAAAATATTCTGTTGTTTTTGCGCTCTTCAGCTCTTGTTTACTGAGTTTGAGCTTAGTTGCAATTTTAGTATTCCTTCTTTAATTCATTGGGTTGATGTTCCTGGGTGTCATCAAAGGTACAATACTCACTTCTTTTCTTACAGATTGTTTTGTGTTTAAATAGGCCACTTAGTTAAATCAGTTGAGTAATTTTTTAGATATCCTTAATCAAAGTAGTGAACCGTTTATCTTGTTCTTTTAGGGTCTGAGCTGTTCTTTAGCAACTGTATTTGAATCTTTCAGATGAAAAGCATCTTTATAAAAATTGTATAGCTCATAAATCATAACACATTGACCGTGTCCGGAAACTGTTGGGAAGCCTCAATGTGTTCCTTTGAAAACACTTTGGAACCAGAGGTGTTCATAGCCCAAAATCAAAAAACCATAAACCATATCTATATTAAATCATCTATTTTGTGACAGGTAAGCATATGACATTGGTAAAAGCTTAAAGCCATGCTCGCATCGTTTAAGCCACCGTTCAAGCGATGACCAAATAAAGCATTGAAAATAGAGCACTTAATCAAGGATTAGATAACATGTTGACCAAGAGTCATAAGAATCAAATGTATGTCAAGACATCAGAGGCGTAGAAACCTGAGGTGTCACTTCCAATCCGCCATACTGAAACGTGTAAGAGCCAAGGTTGTTCTGAACATAACAAAATGAATCGGAGGACTGAATACCCCATCTGCATCTTTGGTCAGAACATGAGATTGGTGTCTTTATAACCAAGCTCCCTGGATCAAAGTAATTCAAATGAATATGCAAATAGAGCATCACATTAATCTGAAATCAGAGAATTCAAAAATTAAAAAGACATGAGAAACCTTGCTTGGAGTCCACTGGTTTGAGGACGACCATTGCAAGAAGCACAACTAACCCACATAACATCACTTCCTGTGTCGATCAGTACATAAAAGTCTTTTGGAGGAGATCCCAACCGCAATTTAGTGTATATAATCTGTTTAAAACTCAAACACCAAACTGAGTATAATACGACAAAACTAAAGAAATAACATTTTTGACTGAGACATGAGAAAAGTAGACAATGACTCAAACACCTTATAGACAATCAAAACTGTTTATTCAAAAGATAAAGATGGAAACTTTAGTTACCCAATGAAAGCATCAAAAGTTTTGTCGACGGTGAAATCAACTTCTCCGGAGAGCGAGTTGACATATTTCCATCTCGTGATTCGCCGGAAATCGCTTTTTACAGTTTCATCGTCGCCGGTCTCTGCCACCGGGAATAAACAAACCAAAATAGCTGTCAAAAACCGAACAACCACCATAGCTGTCCACGAGTTGTGTCTCTTAAGTGTTGCCAAGTGATGAATCTCTATATCCCGTCAAAAATTGAAAAGATCAAAGTTTCATCTGTTTGGACAGATATAGAATGGAGAATTGAACCGCAAATTAGTCAATTGTTACAAATCGTCAGTAACATATTTGCATAAAATGGTAGGATTTGTACAGTCGTTGCTTCATTGAAGAGAGAGCGTATTATGAAGGCCCAGCACTCGAAATTAGATTTTAAGAAGCCATGTGTCATCATGTTCACTCAATCTCTCGAAACTCCATTGTTGTTGTTTAGAGAAAGCAGAAGAACATCATTAGTGTCGGAGACTGAAGAGGAGGAAAAACCCTAAATTTGTTGTGAAGTTGATAAGCGACTCTCTCGCAATTGAGCTCAAATGCATAAAGCCCAATAAATGTTAAGGTTAGCTCGCAAACAAAACGCACCGTATAAGTAAACACGTGTCATTCTCTCTTTATACTATTTGATGACGTGGCGTGTTCTGGAGAGAGAGAACTCTACTTTATATATATAGATATATTACAATTTACAATAACACACATGCGGGTGTTGGACATGGTCATCTAAGTATCCATCGACTACAATTCGGATTTTCTGAATGTTGGGGTTTAAAATGGTTTTACATCCGGATATTATAAATTTACGGACAGTGACGAGTAGGATCATTCAAGGTCCGAATAGGTTTGTAGGAATATAAAAATATTTAAAAACTGTTGGTTTACAAATATCATCAAATATTTATTTTAAAAAGGTAAAAATTATATCCCGCGCTTTCCAAGCGCGGATCAAAATCTAGTTTGAAATTTTAGTGAGAGGGTCCTTAACCCTAGGCCTGAGACTTATTATCGGGGATCCGGATCCGATCCGAGATCCGCTCTGGATCCACTCCGAAAATAGGATATTCGGGGTGCCCGGATCCGAATCTGGATAGTAAAATCTTGAATATGTCTAATGCGGATCCATATATCTTGATTTTTTAGGTCTGGGTACCCGGATCCGGATCTGTTTCACTAAAATATTGTTAATTTTATTAATAATTATCTTTAATATATTAATATTTAAACATAAAATTAGTTTTATGATGTTAAATTTTAATAATATTATATGCATTTATATATATTTATAATTTTTATAAATATTTAATTTATGTATTATTTTTTATTTTATATTTTTAAATATATTTTATATTTATTTTTATTATTTTTACGGATGCGGATCCGAATCAGGATACTCGGGGGTATCATAGTTTGTAACGAATATCTGAAATCCGGATATCTAAAAGGAACGACCCAAATATTAAAATCACGGATCCAGATCCGGATACCCTAAATTTTCCGGATATTCGGATCCGTCCGAGGCCTACTTAACCCTACATTGAATTCTGTAACCTATTACAAGTTGGTTTAATATATACTCTTTTTTGTGACACTTAGAACTTGAATTAAAGAAGGCCTCTGGCCCAAATCCAGCCCAAACGGGTTCATTACACAGCAAGAAAGAGAGATTGTGTTTAGCTAGGGAGTCGGCATCACAATTAAGCAAACGAGAGAGATAAGAGAAAGAGACTTCGACGAAAGCAGAGGCAATCTGTTGGATATCTCTGACGATTCCATAGATTTCCTTGCCATGCGCGTCATTGTTGATAGCTCGAACGAGCGTTAGGTTATCAGAGAACATCTCGATTTTTTGGATCTCAAGGTTCACCGCGGAGAGGAGTCCCAATCGGAGGGCTAGTGCTTCTGCTACAAGGGGTGAGGCGATATACTCCAGGGCTTATGAGCCCTGAGAAAGCCTCGTTCCAGTGTGATCGGTGAGGATCCATGCAAGACCGACTCTCTGTGACGATTTGTCGTAAGCTGCATCAGATTTGCATGTTGTTGTAGTCAAGGATCTGGTCGGAACTGTCTGGGAACGGTGTTGTAAGGGTACTAAGTTTTTTGATAGGGGGCTTTGAGATTGGTTTTGAGCTTGGGTCCATTCGTTTGCTAACCGAATTGCTTTATTTGCTACCTCCAGGGGTGTGAACGATCGATTCTCAAAGATCGAGTGTTGCAAGCAGTCCAGAGGGCCCAACAGACCCAAAGGAAGACAACTCCTGTAATGCATGTGGGAGGGAGGCAAATTGCTTGTTTGTAGGCGACCATACCCTCCGTAAATCTACTTTTCGTAGCTAGGTGAACTACAACCTTTAAGGGGATGAGGTTCCAAACCTCTCGGGCAAAATGACATGTAATGAACGTATGTTCTGTCGTTTCTAACTCTTGACATCTAATACATATGGCGCATGTTTGTAGGCCTCGGTGGTGAAGGTTTTCACCTATTGGGAGTGCCTTCCTCACTATAGACCACATGAAGAGCTTCATTTTTGGTGAGCATTTTGCGGACCAAATATCTTTACCCAATCAAAACAGTCGAGCCTCAAGTTTGTGGCTGGTGCCTTTTCCATTGCTGCTGCGTAATATCCTGATCTGTGGTGTATACTCCAGATTGGAGAGGTTTCCAAACGAAGATATTCGGAGTGCTTGGATTGCCCGGTTGCAGAAGCTGTATTTCCTTGGCGACATGAGGTAATAGCAGCTCGATTCTTCATGTGTTCCACTTCATATCCTAGGTTAAAAGATCTGAGACTGTAAGATCTAAGGCGCTTTCTATGATAGGTCCAAAAGGTCTAGTGTCCCTCTCCGTAGATATCCATGAGTCTTTCTATAGCTTAGTAGTTAGTCCATTCCCTATAGCTTTACCCACATTCGCTTTTAGGAGATTCCTTTCATGGAGTAGGCTTCTCCAACCATGGGAACAGACCAGGGGTAGTTGTACTTCTAGAATGGAATTGTTACTGCAGTACTTTCCTAGGAGGACTTTTGCAAGGAGACATTATGGGTTTGTTAGAACTCTTCAAGCTTGTTTTGCCATCAGAGCTTGATTAAATAATTGGATATCTCTGATTCCCAGACCCCCTCCACCTTTAGATTTTGCAAGTTTATCCCAAGCCACCCAACACATTTTTCTTTTGCCATCCGATGCATCCCGCCAAAAGTGAGTTAGAACTGACTGGATCCTCTTGCATAAACTTGCAGGCAGTTCAAAGCAAGACATTGAGTATGTGGGTATAGCAGTCAACACAACTTTTAACATAGTTAGCTTGTATGCTTTGGAGAGGTGTCTGGCGGAGTAACTTGAAGCTCGTTGTCTAATGCGGTCAACAATTGATGTAAAGAGGTCTTCCTTCCGTCTACCAAAATGCTCAAGTAATTCAAAGTACTTTCTTGAGCCTCCTTCTTTTTTATTCCCAGAGACTGCTTAACTAACAACTTTGTTTCTGGTGGTTCCTTGAGGAGAAGGTTATGGAGAATTTAGCATTGTTGATCTTCTGTCCCGACACCTTCTCATAGGCCCCGAGTATATTCTTCAGTTTCTCACAACTTCTTACGGATGACTGACAGAAGAACATTGTATAGTCTGCAAAGAGCAGGTGACTAACTTGGAAGAAGCTAACTGAAAAGCCATCGGGTCATGGGGCTTTATCAGGGTGAATCGCAAAGGTAGCATCTCTGATCTTAGAGGGAGTAGGGTATTTTACTAATTCCTCATTAATTTGATTTGTAACACATGGTTGAAGGGCTTCTTCCACTATTTATAGATCCTCGATCCAGGAAGAAGTGAAAATCTCCTCAAAATATCAGCAAATTTCATCGGTTATTTGGTCCTCCTCGAAGAAAGGTACTTCGTCTTCGTTCTTGATCACTGTTCATCAACTTTGCAGGAATCTCTGGTGGTGGTTTGCGAGTTTTCTTAGTGTTAATTCTCTCACCATACGGTCTGCCATATCTATCCACTCTCTCTTGGAAAGCTTGATGGTTGGATTCTTTTCTCCCAGTAGTTACGACCTTATTTGCTGCCTTTGGACCGAGCTGAACTTCTGTATACTTTGTCAGTTGCATTTATCGTGGGTCTCTGAGTTCTCCAGACAAAGAGCTACTTGAAATCACACCCACATCCTGAGGGTGTGGTATGATATTCACTGGTTTTGTCGGGCAGTTCTTCCTCAGGTGTAGAAGCGAGTTACAGGTAGAGCAGTGGGACTCCAGCCGCTAATATATATATATATATATATATATATATTCTAATTACATAAATTCTATTAATCTTCCCGAAAGGGCAATCATATTAGAAATATGAATCGAATAAAATTCATACGACCTACAAACTATCTAGCTACACTTCTGAAGGATATATAGACTACTCATTTTCACAATCCCAGACACAGCATTAAGGAATGATAGAAAAGTGATTCGCTTATGATCATTAGACGCCAGAGCAAGTAGCAACGGTAATTTTTACGGTGATCTTCGAGACCAAGTGGAGAGTCAAGAGTAGGCATTCGGGTCTTCAGGTTGGGTCTTGTCGGGTATGGGTCCTTCAGAACTTAGATATCTAGACCAAATACGGTAATTAGAATTTTATCGGTTCGGTTCGGGTCATGTCAAGTCCGGATTAGTTAGGATCTTAGATAGTTGGACCCAATACGGTAACTAGAATTTCTCGGTTCATGTACAGTTCATGTTTTGTTGGCTCCAGGTCGGATCTTGTAGGGTCCGACCTAAAGATAATACCCTAAAATACAAAAATACCTAAAATATTTAAATATCCAAAAATAACCAAAATGTTATCCAAAATCTAACCCAAAGATATGAAAATACTTGAAATTTTATATGATTATCCGAATCATATTTTTGAAAATCTAAAATGTTACCCAAAACCCAAAACTGTATCTGGAAACCCAAACTTGAAACTTTAAAAATATCTGTAATACCAAAACACTCATATATTTTTAATATATACTAGAAGTTTTGAGTATTTTGAGTATCTTATCGGTTCTCGGATTCGGTTCGGGTCTAAAATCCACGGATCCTCTATAACAATAGCCAATTGGATAAAATGACATTATTTTTATCCGACCTGTAATAATTTTTTCGAGTCGATTTCAGTTCAGATTTTCAGATCCGAATAAAATGCTCGGGCTTATACTGAAGAGAAAGATCCTCTTTTTTTTTTTTTGTCGACTCGGTTAATATATTTTGTTTTAAAATAATCCCTTAAATGGCCTATACTCAAATGAAAAGAAAAGGATCGGTTCGGAGTTGTTTTCTAAAGTCGGATTCGTGCCTTGTTTTATGGGAAAGAGCATTGTTTTGAAATTTGATTTATTGGGAAAGATGGTATGAAGAGAATCTCCCCCCCCCCCCCCCCCCCCATTTTATGACACTTTTATGTTACAACAATTTGTAAAAGGAAACATGGGACCGAGTTGAACAATCAATTTTTTTGGAAAAAAACATTAAACGTATATATGAATAACTGGTGACAAGAACAAAAAAAAAATGTGAATAGAACATCAACTCATAAGGAGAAAACGTCAATTTCTCTTTCTATAAATAAAGAAGAGATTAACCGAGGACTTTCTAGAGGAGAGACGTCTAAAAGAGTGAAGGTAAGTGTTTCCTCTGCAAACCCACATCTAAAGAGAGTTTCTATCATACTCTTTTTGAATGTTTTTGTATACTAGCAACCATCTAAACTATATCATTTAAGCACTCAATAGAGACAAATTTTCAATAGAGACAAATTTAGACAATTTTCAATAGAAACGTCAATTTCTCTTTTTGAATGTTGCTTGAACATTTCTAGTCGAAATTTGTCTCTATTGAGTGCTTGAACATTTCTAGTCGAAATTTAAACTTTTCAATAGAGACAAATATATCATTTCTAGTCGAACATGTTTAATTTTAAGCACTTAAAAAAAACGCCGCACCGCTTCTTAAAGACACTTATCAAAGGTTCACCATCTGTTTTGTCTTTTGAGACACAATTCAACTAACATAGACCGAACACCGTTTCGAACAATATCAACTTTATATATTTGGTCATTTAAACATTATTTAATTTGTTATGTTATTTTAATGCATGAATAGTCATTCTCTGAAAGCAAATGTATATATTGTTTAAAAAGAAAGAAGTTTAATGAAAATGATGAATACATCCAAGAAAATCAAAACTAACCCCAACTAAATTATATATAGGCTTTATATGATTTTACTTTTTATACAACCTGATAAACCATAAATCAAAGAAAACTGAACAATTCCAAACCAAATTGTATATAATTTTATATTTTAATAAAAAGAAAAAAAAAACAAACCACAAGCAATCCACAATCCACCCATCCTTAAGTGAAGGTCCTAGTGCGTAGTAGGACATACCATACTTGACGATTACGTGAAAGTTGTATAATCGTATATGTTAAATTGACTCCATATTGACTCAAAATAAATATGAAAAAAATGACTCCAGCATAGTATACGAACAAACATCATCAGTTAACAAAGTATAATAAATAAAAATCTCACCAAGTCTTGAAACGAAGACCAGTTGTCTGAATTGTGAAATCGAAGAGAAAACGCGTTTCCGGAATTTCGCTTTCCTCAGTAATGTATATCTGTCGTCTTCCCTTTGACTACGTGTCAACCGCTTCCTTGGTCGGTTTTGTTTTCCTGTGTCACGTCAAATAGTTTATTATAACCAGAGCCGAGTAGTGTCCACTGTCCAAAGTAGTTTTTCACCAACGACAATATATTATTTTGTATATCGAAATTGATCGTGAAAAGGAAGCAACTCAAAGCCACTCAACATAAACTTGTATACGTTTTAGAAAAGTTATAGGGTATGATTCTTTATTATATGTGATGTTCATTTGTTTACCAATCTATTATAAATATTTTTTTTGTTTTTATATGATTCAAGCCTTTTATTACTATTCCAAAAAAATTTCTGAAAAAACACAAATTCTAAGTTTATATACCAGTTTCAGATTAATTATAGGGTATGATTCTTAAACTTTTTTTTGTCAAACAGGGTATGATTTTTAATTATTAAATGTTTTTACTAACAAAGAAAACTATATATGAAACAGTTTAAAATAAGTTTTACACAAATGTTTTGAAATCAAGATAACGGTAATTAACTATTTAAAATATCATGCAAAAGATTTATAATAATCTATAATAAAAAGAATAGTTCAAATTATAAATCGATTTATTCAGTATTTTAATTTGATTATTAAAATAATTTTTGTTAAGAAATTGAAACCAGTTATCACGAGTAGAAATAATAATTCAACATCTCATTTCAAATTCTAACTGAAAGGTAACTATTTTGTAAAACGAATTCAACCATACCAGTTTTATTCTTAACATCCTTAACTAATTCAATTGAAGGGAGAAATAATTTGAGTAGCAACCAGAACCATTAACTCCTACGAACCTAGACTCACTATTGCACTAGAAAGATGTCATCAGTGAATTAAAATCGCTAATAGTGTAGGTAATATCATAAATTGAGATGATCCTCGCGATATTTGAAATATAAAGATGTACGTACTAGTATTGTCTTAGGCTCTTAGCCTCCTAGGTCGTTGAGTTCAAATTTAAAACACTTTAGGTCGCTGAGCTAAAACCTCTTAATTGACATCTAATCCACCAAAAAATAATAAAAATACAAAAAAGCATAAACACAAAACTTAGTTATATTTCATAGCCTTATCCATGCATCGCCAACCGACATAAGCACTAGCTTAAAACCATATATTATACGCAAACTTACGAAAAATACATCATAATATATAGTCATATAAAGGTAACCACTTTCAATTAGTTGCACAATCTCCTTCAATTTTCTCTTCTTTTTAATTTAATATTGGTGCGCGTGTTGTATATATATGTACCATCATATCTCTCTCTCATCACTCACTCTCAGACTGTTAAAAAAAATGTCTCTCTTGTTAACATGTCTCTACGTTTTCCTCTGCAACTCAGTTTCTCTCTCATCATCTCTCCCACTCCACTTCCCTCTCAAATCTATCCGCCTCACTACAACCACTAACTCCTCCTCCTCTTCTTCTCCTCCTCTCCAAACCTCTCTCGCCTCTCGCCGGAATCCATCTCAGTCGTCATCATCTCCTCCGTACAATTTTCGATCAAACTTCAAATACTCGATGGCTCTGGTTCTCTCTCTTCCGATTGGAACACCTGCTCAGACTCAAGAGCTTGTCCTCGATACAGGGAGTCAACTCTCATGGATCCAGTGCCATCGCAAGAAGAAGAAACCCACGACGTCGTTTGATCCGTCGCTGTCTTCATCCTTCTCCAACTTGCCTTGCTCTCATCCTCTCTGTAAACCAAGAATTCCCGATTTTACCCTTCCCACTACTTGCGATTCGAACCGTCTCTGTCACTATTCTTACTTCTACGCAGACGGAACCTACGCTGAGGGTAATCTCGTCAAAGAGAAATTCACCTTCTCCAATACCCAAACTACCCCTCCTTTGATTCTAGGCTGTGCTGCCGAGTCTACAGACGAGAGGGGTATTTTGGGGATGAACCTTGGTCGTCTTTCTTTCATCTCCCAAGCTAAAATACCCAAATTTTCTTATTGCATTCCGACCAGGTCGAACCGGCCAGGTTTTACTCCGACCGGGTCTTTTTACCTCGGGGAAAATCCGATTTCCCGGGGATTCAAATACGTCTCTCTTTTGACTTTTACTCAGAGTCAACGCATGCCGAATCTAGACCCTCTGGCTTATACAGTACCTTTGCAAGGGATCCGAATCGGACAAAAGAGGCTAGACATCCCAGCCTCTGTTTTTAGACCCGATGCTGGCGGGTCGGGTCAAACCATGGTGGATTCGGGTTCCGAATTCACTCACTTGGTCGACGTGGCGTATGATAAAGTGAGGGGAGAAATAGTGAAGCTTGTAGGGCGCAGAATGAAAAAGGGTTACGTGTACGGTGAGACCGCTGACATGTGTTTTGATGGAAACAATCCTATGGAGATCGGACGGCTGATAGGAGATCTCGTGTTTGAATTCGGGAGAGGAGTTGAGATTCTCGTAGAAAAACAAAGGCTTCTTATTAACGTAGGAGGTGGGGTCCACTGTGTCGGCATCGGACGGTCAAGCATGCTCGGTGCAGCTAGTAATATAATCGGGAACGTTCATCAGCAGAATCTGTGGGTTGAGTTTGATGTGATCAATAAGAGAGTGGGCTTCACTAAAGCCGATTGCAGCAGATCACTACCTTTGTAAGAAGGCTCCTGTATTCATCTACGGTCGTGCGTATTATTCGAAATTGTTCCCCGCTTATGATCATCTTTGGGTGATTCGTTTGATCGGACACTGTATATTATTAGATCAGTTTGAATCTGGGATTGTGTGGGTCCTTTTAGAAGGACATCTGTCTGAAGCAACCCTGTGTCTTTATTAAATTCTGTAACTATATGTAATTATGTACTATAATAATTAAATGGGTTCACGTATGTGTATTATACTGTCGCCTGTATATTTTGCGGTCAATATAACTTGTTACCAGAAGTCCTCATTTTTCTTATATACCAGAAGTCAATATGCAAAATGAACAAACAACACGATCATAAACTTATACTACAGAACCTTGTGACCAACAATATTAAACTAAAACCCTTATATAATTTCGATAATAAGATATTTCATAAATTAATAATATAATAAAATAATTCTATTGTTGATTTCAAATTAGATTAACGTTTAAGTTAATATAATTCAATAAAGTAATAGAATACTTTAAAGAGAAATATCCTCTAATAATGCTAAATTATAATTTTATTTAAAATAGCACACAGTGAATAAATTCTCAAAATATCATTTAATACGAAATAAAAAATAAATAGAGATGGACTGCTCCGATCTAGTGACATGATTACTAGCCGTATTGAATGGTTGGTCTCTGCCTTCAAATTAGTTTTATTCTGATTCTTAAAGGACGGAGTTTCAGAGTTTGTCATCTCCACATTTTAAGAATTTGCATATAGATTTCTCGATAAGAAAGCGAGAAATAAAGATATTTTTTTCATATAAATCAGATTTAGCTGAACATAGCTTCTCTTTAGACGTGTATCTGTCTACTTTTGATCTTAAAAAATTGGAGTCGACTAAAAAAGAAAATAAATAATAAATAATATCTATATAGAATAGAGTTTAGTATTTAGAAAGTGAAATTAGGGTTTAAGTCTATGATGTAAGATAATTTATTGGATTCATTGATTAGTAAATACATTTTGTAAAGAAAAATCGCTATTTTGTAAGAAAACTAAATATACTGTTAAATCTAGTTATCCTAGTTTAGATATGTATATATAGTTACAATGATATTATATTATAATATTATTGAATTCACTGATTTTTTAGTTACAATTGACAAAAAAATTTATGAAGTTTTATTTCGTTAGTTTTTTTTTATAGACTATCCTCATGTTTAAGTAAGTATAATGAATTTTTTATTTTAAAAACTTTGTTGAAATTGATTTCACGCGGATGAATTGGGTGATGCGTGTGATTAGATGGACCCAACTTAAAGTCAATAAACCTGTGGGAAAAAAGTAAACTAATATAGCTGGAAAATATGTTTTACAACAAGATTATCCAAAAATTTCTCAAAGTTAGATCGAGAAGGTTTCGCACTGAAGCTTCTATTTCAAGATTTCAGAAATCTATAAGGAACAGTATTTATATTCAACAATCTCAAATTACTATTTGAAACACACGAAAACAATATTGATTTTATATTCTTTGATCTTTGGTATATTTATTTTATAAAAAAAATTATGCTGAGAAGTTTTAGCCTTTATTATTATTCGAGTAGTGATAAGTATGCCTTTCAACCACACTTATATATATATATATAATTCTTTTGGTAAAAAAATATAATTTCTTGTTATCTTCTAAATACATCTCGAAAATAAAATTGAGGAATTATGCATAATACGTTTCAAACCTCTCCTAAATCAGGCTATCACATTCATTATTGATTATACTGATTTATTTTCATCAATGTAATATTACCTTTAAATCATATCAACCTAAGAACACTATTTACATATTCTTCGTATACGTTTTATCTCACTTTTTTTTTCCTCTCGCTGGGACAGAAGAAGATCCATCGATGGATCTGAGCAACTAAGATATGTATTTTACAAAAAAAAAAAAAAAACTAAGATATGTCTGAGAGTTGTTTACCAGCGGGAAAAAAAAAACTACTCTACAAACATATCTTTGACTGTGTCGGAGCCGTCAACATCCATGAGACTTGCTTCATGGAATCTGTCAATGTCTCAGAGTTCTAAATGTACAACTTTGTGGAGGTGATAGCATCAGTTGGACATTACTGAAAATTTTCTTTAAGAACATTGATCTCTATACGATGCTCTGATTGAGTTGATTTTTGATCTGGAATATTTGGATTTGATTAGGGTTCATGTCGCGAATATACGGTCAAGTTTGGTGGAAGAACCTATATTCTAAACAACCAATATCTATATTACCACATTAACAATGTTGCATGTACAGCAGAAATCTAGCATATTATTTACAGTATAAAACATAAATTTATCAATAATTTACTATTTTATATATGATACAATAATTTTTAACTTATTACAAAAATGTACTTCCTCCGTTTCGTTTTACTTGTCGTTCTAGATTTTTACACGCAGATTAAGAAACCATTTAATTTTACATATTTTCTAGATAAAAAACACAATTACCTATACACCTAACCACATTTCAACCAATAGAAAAATAGAATAATAGATAAAACTAATAAATTTTACATTGAAATTATAAAACGACACTTATTTTGAAACAAAAAATTCTTTACAACGACAACTAAATTGAAACGGAGGTAATAACAATTAAGTTACCTTTTAAAATAAAATGTTAGAGGTATAATTACATAATTTAACATGTTATAATAAAATATATCTTATTACACAACACCACATCTAAATTATTATTTTTTGGTGAAGATAATATGATCGTATAAGAATTTGGGACTCTTTCAAATATGATATACAATCTGTAGTCAAACACAAAACTAATCTTAAAAAAAAATATTTCTAGTTTGATATTTCCAACCTAAAAATTTAAAGGGAATTTTCAAAAAAACAATTTTCTTTGTACCACTTTTCATTTTTACCTTCATTAAATAGATATTTTCAAAAATATCACTTTTTAAGGGCAAATTTTTTTAAAATTAGTTAGAATCCTAAATTTTAAATTCCTAAACCTTACCCCCACCCTACACCACCCCTTAACTCTAAACCTTAAGTCTTAGATTAATTAACCCAAGGGTTATAATTGTGTTTTTCCCTCTTAAAAAATAAGAGTGAAAATAATTAAGGTATTTTTGAAAAGTGGTACAAGAAAAATGATATTTTTAACAATTTCCAAAAATTTAAATTATTTAAGAAAATGTTATTTTTGTGAAACAAAGTGTTCTTACTCAACCATTTTCATCTTTATTACTTATTCATGAATTTTTCATTGTCATTAATACATCAACCAACATTAATAACCAAAATCAAACTCTAAACGCTTTAGAAATCGAGAGTCTACTTCTTCTTGTCATGTTTTTTACACACACAAATCATTTCTCTTTCATTTTCTCTCTCATTTTATCTCAAAAACTCAAAATTTTCAATACTCAGTTCATGGTTTTTGGCAATAATGAGTGGGTGTCTTTCATTAAAAGCTTTAGGTGCTTGAAAAACTAAGCACAAAATTTCACCGGATCTATACATAATATTCAAAAAATTTCACATCCATTTTGCGTAGAGAACTACCTGAAAAGTCTTCTGGTCAATGCCTATGTCAGCTTGCAATTGACTATTTTATGAGTTTTTTATAGAAGAATTTTTTAGAAATGTTTTACCTTTTTATAACAAAAACGTCCAGTAGATTTCTCGAGAAATCTCCATAAAAGCGAGTAGATTTTACATTTGACCAAAATTTTATGAAAATTTGACTTTTTAATAGAAGACTTCTAAAAAAGTCAGTTATGAACAAACTTTGAAAATTCGCAAAAAGATGTCGCAAAAAAATGTCACTATCACATGAAGTTTCTGAAATGTCGCAAAAAGTCTAAGATGAGTTTTGTAACTGATAAAAAATAATAGAACATTTAAGTTTTATATTAATTAATTAGAAATAAGATTTTCTAGAAATCTACTCAATTTTTATTATGAGATTTTGATCAAACCTTTGGTTTTGAGAGCAAACATTTTGGGAAGAATCTCGAGAAATCTTTTCACATAAAGTCAAATATGGTTAATTTCAAAACTAACCTACAGAGACTTTTTCGACACTTTGGAGTCATCGCGTGACAATAAAAAAAAGTCTCCAGAAGTCTACTCACATCATAATTTCCCATAAGTCTTCTATTAAAATTTATCTTTTTTTGTAAAATTTTGGTCAAATGCAAAATTAACATGAGTATCATAAAATATTTATAGAGAAGTCTGTTCTTGGAAAATCAAAATTTTATCTAAATACCAAAGTAATACAATAATTTACAAATGAAAACTTTTCAAGAAATCTGCTAATTGAGAAAACTTCATGAGAAGTCTTCTCATGTTAATTTGTTTGCACAAATTTGAAAGGAAACTAAATAAGTCTGTTGTGAGTAGATTTTTTAAGAAGTTTTTTTTATTAATTTTAGTAAATTTATGTTTTCTCTAACTTCAAATTGAGTTTTGACATTAATTTATTCAGAATCATAGGTTCATCTAACTTGATAAACACAAAAATCGATCTGGATCATCTTCTACTTATGGTTAGTTCATCTAATATTGACTAAATTTTGTCATCTAATATATATAAAACTTAAATTATCATACAATAATCTATTATCTAATATATAATTTAGTTATTAACTCGTATGTATATAAATATCTCAGTTAATAAATATGAAATACTTTTTTGGAAGTTTTGTTGAATATCCATTGTATTAATTTGGGTCATTGTGGTTCCATAAAAAAAATATATATATATATATAGATATATACATTGGTTTCAAAATTACAAGTTGCTTCACACGTATTATGCTTTGTGAAAAGAGAAAAATCATTTTTTACGAAAAAAAGAAAAAAATAAAAAATAAAAACAATTATTTGAGAAATAAAAAAAAACTGTAAATGGTAAATCAAATTTCACCTATCTTTTTTTTTTGTTGACAGAAAAAAATCTATCTTTTTTTTTGTTGACAGAGAAAAATCTATCTTTTTTTTTTCTTTATTTCTTTTTTTTTTCGGGAACACCAAATATCATCTATCTATGATCATGTTTTTATCGACAAAGTAGAAGCATGCGATCTTCTCTTTGCGCTACATCACATTCTCCTTTTCTCACCGTGTAACGTCGCATCATTTCATTTCTTTTATTTTTTTTGTTCGATCAAATATTTTATTACAACACGATTAATGCATAGTTCTTAGAGTAAAATTATTAGATTTTTTTAAGAGATATTTCTTAATTTTTAACTAAAAAAATTTAAAAACTGTTTATTAAATAAGAGACAAAAGAGTTGTTTCTTACCCAAAAAGTATAGAAAGAGAAAAAATTATAAATTAAGAACTTCATCCTAAGAAATCTAGAATAATCATGAATTTAGGGTATGTTTATTGCAAATATGGAGTTCTTAGTTTTTCTAAGAGAGATTTTTTAGTTTTTAACTAAAAAAAGATATGAACTGTTTCTTAAATAAAAATCATAAAAACTATCTTTTAACTAAGTTAAAAATCAAACTAAAATCCTCACCATAAAATACCAGAGATAAACATGATTTTAGAATAAAAACATGAATTAGATAAGTGATTTTAGAGATCATCTTAAATTTTATATATTAAAATTCCAAACCCATTTAACCTCGACAGAAAAATAGTGACGCATATCAAATATGCCATGTGTTCAACACATGTTTCTTAAAGAGCTGGAGCAGAGACATCTCTCGATATTCAATAATAATATTCAAATTTTCTCTGTAAAATCCCTTGAAAACTCGTCCTTCTTTATGAAAATCTTTGTAAAACCATTTGAAACAGATCAATCCCAACAGCATCACCAAGATCTACCCTTTTCTTAGTAGTTAATTCATTTCTTATCACTTCTTACTACTATAAGCTTCACTCCTCAAACAAGCCCATGAACACCCATGGAGGAACAGGAGATCATTACTCTTAAGTATGAAAAAGACAATAGCAAAACTTAAAATTGACAAGACTTTGCTATTATCTTTAGAACTTGGCCTCAAATAGATAAAACCCAATACTCCCTCTGATTCCTATTAAATGTCGTTGTAGAAATTTTTTTTGTTACAAAATAAATATCGTTTTCAACTTTCGATACAAAATTTATTAATTTTATAGTTTAATTTATTTTTTATTGGTTGAAATGATTAGGTGTATAGATAATTATGTTTTTTTAAAAAAATATACAAAATTAATTATTCCTTAATCCGTATGCAGAAAGCTAAAATGACACTTAATATGAAACATAAAAAGTAATAAAAAGTCAAATATACAAAGGAAATATACTCACCAAACATAGATCCAAACAAAGTTGAACTATTTTATCCGAATATATCGGAAATATATGTGTACGGATGAAGCCGAACTGATTTCGATCAAAGATTAAAAGAACATAAAAAAGAAATTTCTCTCTCTCTCTCTCTAGAAAATAGATAAAAGGGAAGATATTTAGTAACCCACCTCTTTTCTTTACTCCTCTGCGTTTAAATTAGAAAAATATTTTCAATACTACACAAATATTTATTTACTTTACATATTAAATAATTATTTATTTTGAGAATGCATTTGAAAAATATTTTTTGTTTTAATAATGCATTCCAAAGTTTTTGATACTAGATCTTTCATTTTATTAACATATGTAGCTAAAACATGTTAAAAGTGAACATTTTGACGAAGAAAACACCTACATAAAATTTGCAAAGTATTACCTATTTTGTATGAAAATTATTTCTTTTAAGAATGCATCCTGGAAGCTTATTAATAGATCTTTCATTTAATTAATACTAGGGATAAGTCCTACCTACCTACAGGTGAACAAATAAAAATAATAACATAACATTTTAAATTTAATATTCAAAATTAAATTAGTTTATTTGGAATTGAAAATAATTTTAATTTTTAGTATTTTTTTCGTTGTTCTTGTTAGAAATCACATGCGTGTAAATTAATTTAATTATCTTGTATTTTTCATTTTGTCCTATTTTTATTTTAAAGAAAGTAAAATAAAAATGCTCATTAATATCTTTCTAAATTCAATACATAAATCATTGATTATTTCTCCATCTTATACATTTGTTTTGGAATCTGTTAACAGTTTTTTCTCTAGTAGTTAGTCCGTGATTCGCTCAGAAAATCTGTTTCGATTAGATATTTTGTTTAACACTTGTTATTATGATGAAATGTTTTTATACATTAGGTGTGATTATTATTATTGTATTCTTATTTTTATTAATTTTAATGTATGATATTTGGCCATAAACTAAATTTTATAATAAGACTTTTGATATAGTTTTAAGATGTTTGATGGGTCTATTTTCATTTTGGAGGTATAGATTATTTGGTACGTTTGTCTTATTTTAGATCGTATTGTTTGATATCTAGGTTTATTGTCTTTCTCATATTATTTAAAATAATGTTTTTTTTAATTATATGAATATTCTGTTTTTAATTTTCATATCAATATTGAATTTGTGCTTCAAGATTTTTTGGAATGAATGACATAAAATTTTCTTTATTACATTTATTTGGATACAATAAACTTTCTTATTTTTTTTATATCCTGAGAATATTTCTTGTATTGTTCTTTTTATACTGTTTTATTTGTTATATCATATTTTTCTGTTTTTCAATAATTGTTTTTGAAGAGATCATTATGATTATCCATTGTTTTTTTGTTATAGGTTTTCATCCATTTCTTGTTAAATTATGTTCCTTTGAGTTTAGTGATCAAAGACAAAAAGAAATGCACCAAACTTACTCATTTTTATTTATTTGATTTTGGTTTGATAAAATGCAAATGGATTTTCCTAATTTTTATTCTTATGAGTATTGCATATTTAATTATTTTTGAAACTCATTGTTATATTATGTAGTTTGAGTTATTTTATATGTTTAACAACTTTTATAGTGTTATTTTTAGTTTCCAAATTATTTTCTAAAAAGAATTTTTACTCATTAATTAATAATTGGTTGTGGTTTTCCAACAATTGTTTTTAAGCTTGCTTTTTGTGACAAACAAAAATATGTCAGATTCACTCTTTTTAGCATGTATATGTGAAACCTGAAAGACAATATCGTAAATAGATTTATTTAGCTTTTTGTTCTTATGAAAAGTTCTATTTATTTGTAAGTTTCATATTCTTAGATTATATGATTTATTTTTCACGAAATTATTTTGACTAATGTTTTTCACATAATTCAAGTTATATTATGTAGTTTCAATAAATATTATTTTTATTATTTGTTAAATGTTTACATTTGGTTCTCAATTTTAAAATTTTATTATGCATTAATCATTAGTTATGGTTTTATATTTTTTTGTTTATTTTTCAAGTCTTAATTTGTGACCAGAAAATTGTATTTCTTGTTATATTTCTTCTTTATATATATATATATATATTTGGTTGTGTGGTTTTGATGAAACGTGAGATACCACTGTTCTCTTATAAATTGTAAATGCAAATTTATGTAGAAAATAAATTATTATTTGTCAACTAATATTTTATCAACCTTAAGCTATATTATTTATTTACAATTGTTATATATTGTTATTTTTATATTTTCAAACCGATTGATTTCTGTTTAAATAATTTTATTATGTATTAATTCTTGGTTATGTTTTTCATCATCTTTTGCAAAATTCTATAAAATTTAAGTTGCTAACAAAAATAGTTCTCTGTGAATTTAGTTTTTTTATTTTTCTACTTTTAATGAAAAATGAAAAGATATATCATAATTTAATTTCCCTCGAATTTAAGTTTTTTATTTTTTTCGAGTTTTATGTATTTTGGATTGTGGCTTTCACTAAATCTATAGTTTTTGTTTATAGTTTTTACTAAATTCAATTTATATTATTTATTTTATCTAAAATTTTATTTTTGTATTTTTGTATTTTCTTCGTTTTTGGTTTTCAAAGTGATTTTTTAACTATTATTTGATTTTTTATTAAACATTGATTATGATTTTTTATAGTTTCTTTTTTTTCTCTTAGGTTTAACTTGGTACCATAAAAAGAAAGTATTTTTAAGATTCACTTTTTACTTAATTTGATAAAACATCTAAAATATCGTAAATGGTTCTTTTTTTTTTGTTTTTTTTGTTTTATTTATTCTTGAAATTTATTTACTTTTCACTATGTATTGCTACTATATTAGTATATGTGGTTAGAATGATTGATGTCAAAATTTTGGCTCAATTGAGAATAGAGTACTAATTATATAGCAGTTATGATTTATTAAATGTTTTGTTAATAGCTTTGATCTAAATATCAAGAAAATAAAAAAAAATGAGAAAATTTATTAATTTTTAAAAATTTAGACATGTATCAAACTTTGGAATAACCTTTGCTGAATTGGGTCTCTAAAAGAAAGGGAAGCTAACCTTATTGTAAGAGAAATTTTCAAAAATACCACTTTCCTTTTTCACTTTTCAAAAATATTTTAATCACTTTTACCCTTGTTCTTTAAGAGGAAAAAACACACTTATAATTTTTGGATTAATTAATTGAAGACTTAGGGTTTAGAGTTAACGGGTGGTGTAGGGTGGGGTAGGGTTTAGGAATTTAAAATTTAGAATTCTAATTAATTTTAAAAAAATTTGGCCCTTAAAAAGTGGTATTTTTGAAAATGTCTCTTTAATAATGATAAAAATGAAAAATGGTACAAAGAAAGTAATATTTTTGAAAATTCTCTTTATTGTAATTGATATGTATTTGAAATATGTGAAAAAGATCTCCATAAGATCTGCAAATTATTATCTATTTCTTATTAATATCACCAGAAATGGTATTAGTAAAAATTGACTCCGAAATTGGGGGGATTATATGGTCTGAAGGTCCAAACACCTCTTGGTTAACAGAAAAAAAAATCACCATCTGATTTTAGTTATTTTTGAAATTCAACTATTGTTGAGAATTTTAATTGTAAACTTCGATTTCTAGCTTTAACTAACTCGTCTTTTCATAAATCTATAATACTGATAAGTGATCATCGCACCTGCATATGTGTTTGTGCATTAAGTTATATACGTTCGTTAAATTAAGTCCTTAACTTTTTTGTCATGTGTAGAAGTCGATGAGATAAATTTCACCATCTATAATAGAACATATATAACACAATTCCCCAATAAAATATAGTCTCACAACAACAAAAAACAAAATAAACATGCATATATAGATATTATAGACAACAAAAATAATATTCATCGGAGCGCAGGTAAACCACAAATTCAATAGTAATAAGAAGTTATATACATATTTGCAATGTTCAAAAATCGATAAGCAGTGATTAGATATTTTATAGAGAATTGATGTTTAAGCAGTAGTCTAGACCAACATTTTGAATGCTTAATCTATTTTTTCTAAAAAGTCGTTCATGAAAAATAGTTTCATTTAAATATAATTTACCGATTAAGCATGTGTTGTCTACACTGATTCTTAGAATACTGCATATTTGTTACTTTCTTCGTTGCATTTTATGTCATTAATGGTTCTTCATTAAGAAAACCAGTAAATTTATTGTTTGACATCTAATTAATACTCTATATGTTTCATATTAGTGTAGTTATAGAGCAGTTTTTTATAAAATAAGTTTGTTTTCAATTTTCAATGAAAACTTATTAATTTTATACTGAATTTATTTTTATAATGGTTGAAATGGTTAGATGTATAGATAAATTATGTTTTAAATAGAAAATATGTAAAAGTAATTATTTTTTTAATCTGTATACACAAAACTAAAATAACACTTAACAAACAGAATACATTTGTTCATCTGATTATCTTAATTAATGAGCTAAGAAAATAAGGATAAAATTGAAAAACTATCAAATATATGTATTAAAAACATAAAATAATATTTAAAATGAAAAAAACTCTATACACTTACTAATACGAAACGGAAGGAGTATCTGATACTCAGTTTAATAATTTGTCCGCTTTTATATAGGTACAACTTATTGTCGCAACAAACTGTAAAATGACTAAATGAAAAGACACGCAAGAATGTTATTGACTGTGTCATCGTTTGTTGTATTGCAACTAACTAGTAAGATAAACTAAAAATTATCTATCAAAGAAACAATAGAAAATAGAGATCAAATAACAAGATTTTTGGTGTAAAATATTCACTTGATATATAATAAGATGGTAGAAGGGCTTATTTGCGTAATAGCCATATTTCGAAGATAAATTAGGTGAATGACACTGATTTTGACATAATGCAATGTCAGACATTTTGGTCACTTTCCATCCGGTTATGCCCTTTGTCTTAGCAGGTTTCCAGTTGCAATTGATAAAGTAGGTGACGTAGAATTGTGTGTGGCGTATTATCAATCACATAATAAAATACATCGCGAAGATGTAGTTACCACATATAATTTATAATAGTAATAAACGTTTTAAAGTAAAAACAGTATACCATTTACATAACATATGTTAACGTATTTGAAGAATCGAAAGTTACAGTCATTGCTATTCTATATAACAAAATAGTATAGAACATGAAATATAGGTCAATTTGTACGTAACAGAATATGTACAAGTTAATGAACATATCACATATTTCTCAGATTTTGAAAGCTCTATAATTGCATGAAAGTAATTAATGATTTCTCCAATGTCAACCCCAATCTTCAATAAACTAAACCATGTCCACTAATCACTAAACTCAATACGGAATATAAACCCTAACCCTACAATAAAAAATATGAAAATAGTAAATACTAACATGAACTCGGAAGCTACATTACGTGATATTAAACTGTAAAATATAGAACATAAATGTCAATAAGATTCATTTCCATTCTATATGTGGCATATAGACTAGAAACAAAAAAAATATAGTTGCAATCTAAAGAACATTTGACATATTTTTCAAAATTTTAAAATGTTTATGATTGCATTGAAATGCTATCCCGAATCTCAACCCCAATCTTCCATAAACAAAACCCTATAACTAATCACTAAACTCTACACAAAAATATAAACCCTAATGCAAATATGAAAAATGAAATACTGGTATGAATTCATAGTTACATTATGTGATATTAAATTGTACAATATAGAACATGAATGCGATTAAGATACATTTTCCATTCTATTTGGGGCAATCAGAATAGAAACAAAGAAAATGTAGTTGTAATCTTAAGAACATCTCACATATTTTTCAAATTTTGAAATTATATGATTGCATGGAGTAGGTAATGTTGTCTCCAATGTCAACCCCAATTTTCCATCAACTAAACTCCATCCACTAATCACTAAACCCTACACGGAAATATAAACCCTAACCCAAATATCAAAATATGAAACTAGTAAATACTAGTATGAATTCGAAAGTTAAAGAATATGATATAAAATTGTACAATATAGAATATGAATGCAAATAAGATGCATTTCTATTCTACCTATGTGAGATAGAATAGAAACACGAAAATGTGTAGTTTACAGAACAAACAGAGAAAATGTAGTGAACAAACATCACTGAGAATGTATAGGACCCCATCTGCAATACTTTCCCAACTTGTGGCGCATTCAGCATCCCCAAGTCTCCATCCTCTAATGCACCCTTGATCACCTCAATTCAACAAGATTGAAATAGTTGTTAAGCTAAACAACAGAGGTAGAAATAAATATTAACTTTTTTTCCAGTTTGTTCAAAGCCTGTTTCAAACAATTTACTTGGAAAACCCAACTCATCCATAATAAACCTGACGAACAAAATGAAAATTACATAGAAGGTTATGTTACAAGTTCTACGAAAATGTCTGCACACGAAATAGACAAATAATATGTGAAGCAGTTTATATAGTATAATATTCATAAATATAGCATAGAACAAATAGTTACATGGAATGAAATTGAAATTCTATATAAGTTTTGCTATGCTACTTCATAAAAAATAGTAAAACGGAATGGTGCTGCAATACTAAACAGTTTAAGCTATTCCATTTTTTCATAGCATGGTTCTTAAGCTATTCAATTTCATATAGCATAGTCATACAATATAGTTCAACCCCTAATGTGTTCCTTTATATTCCAAACATAATTAACCCAGACTTTGCAGTAAACATATGAGAACGACAAACCAGGAAAAGTTCAACCCTAAATCAATTCGTTGACCTCAGCCTACCAGATCCAACATGTAACGAAAACGATGGATTGAATTTAACAATTTAGATTTGACTAGGACGACTATATCCCAAATAAGAGAAAAGATCATCGCAAGACTAGAATCAAAGACACACAACCGATAACTTACACTATTGCAACATATATCAGACAAATCGCTGATGTGACGGGGAAAAGGCTCGGATTGCTCCTTCTCGCCGATTGGACTGTAACGACGTCTTCTCGAAATCGATTTTAGAAGCGAAGACGATATCCCTTTGCAACTCACTTCCAGAAGGTGAAAACGGTGGTGGCGACGATGCACAACAAAACGGTGGGTTCGAAGAGGTGGAGCAAATTGTCGAAGATCTTTTACTTTCTCAAATGTTGCTAAAGAAAATTAAAAGATATGGTATGAATTTAGTTACGCCACGTCTAACTTTAGATAGTCAATAATTATGAATTTTTAATTTTTTTTCTTCAGGTTACACCGGTTGTCTTTAGGGCAAAATAGCATTATTATATAAAATGGAATGTGTGTATAGAAAAGTTAGGTTAATTAGCTATTTTGTGAATTATGGTTTTTTTTTAACGTCATACAGTCCAATTTTCCATGATAGAAAGTGCTCGTATCCGACAAAAAAACTGGTCGTATTAATTATAAATTAAAGAGGATAGACAAATACGAGTGATGGATTTAGGGAGATATGCAATGTCAGAACCAAAAAATACACATGATGCAAATGAAGACAATGACGCATGATGATGAAATCGAGCAGAACACTACTAATCAATTACCACTGAGATACGGCAAGTCAGCAACGTGACCTTTTGTTTTTTTTGAGCTGAAAGTCACCTTTGGTAGTAATTTCTCATTTAAACTCTAGAGGAACCAGCCCCCTTAAGCTTCTCAGTTCCTTTCTTCCCCATGAATCAACTTATTTGATAGAGATAGCTTTAATTACTTGTGTACTTTTTACTACTGATTCAGTCCTGTTTAGAAGAAAAGTTAAACAAAGAAATCATAAATTGTTTATCCTAAGAAACCCCAAAAAAACTATGTGAGATCTTTGAAGTTACAAACTCTGGGATCTTAACAAAGTTTAATCTATATAATGACTTTTTGTGCAAATTAGAGATATAATACTTAATTTTTTTGAGTATTTGTTTTACAATTTTGGAAGTTTATCTTCGAAAACAAGGAAGTAACCTTTGCATCAGGATGAGTTCAAATTGAATATCTAGATTTTGGAGGTATTTGTGTTTTGATATATTTCCTTTAAATAATTAATTGTTCAATCCAGTCTGATTCGTAGCTACTCAGATATATCCAATTTTTTTTTTGTATTTTAGTCTGATATCCAATTACGTTTTAATAAATAAAATTAAATTTAAAATAAAAAACTAAAAGAATATAAATTAAGAATATACTTTACATAAAAATATTTATTTATAAAAACTCTAATAACTTAAACTAATCATTTTGATAAATATTTTTTTGTTAGTAAAAGTTACATAAAATAAATTAATTAAATGATGCTTATATATATATATTTATTTAAAATATGTATATACATGCACATAAGAGCATGTTTATTGCAGGTCTCTTAGAGTGAGGTTTTTAGTTTTTTAAGAGATGTTTCTTGGCTTTTAACTAAAAAAATTTAAGAACCGTCTCTTAAATAAGAGACATAAGAGCCATCTTTTAACCAAAAAATATAAATAAAAAAGAGAACCAGATCAAATCAAATTACAAATCCCATCTTAAAAGATCGAAGATAAACATGACCTAACGAATTATATATTCCTTCAGAAAAAATATTAATATTTATGATTTGTTTCATTTCTTATGAATATTGCTTTTTATTATTTTTCTGTTTCATAGAATTACAAATATTTCAATTCGATTTGAATCAAAACAAATATTGAATCAAATCAAAATTTATAGATATTTTACTGAACTCTAACTTGGAAAGGGTAGATATGGGGCCCAAAGATGAGCTGGATTTATTTTAGGGGGAGTAGCCGACAGTTCCAAGTCCTTCGCCGATTTCAAACTCACTTTGGATTTTATTATTCTCTTTTCATTCCTCACAATAACCTTATTCATATTTTACGATTCTTATTTTAGTTTTCACTTTTTATTTGTTTGCATTTTGTTGATTAATGACTAATTATTATGAATATGTAATCATTGTTGTTGTTGCCATTATTATCATATAGCTCTTTCAAATTCATGGTCACAACACTCAAAGATCATACCCTTCTTATTCTCATAGGAAAGACACGTGTTATTTAAATGATTCTGTCGTCTATTAGTTGTAACTTGTAACCCTTAAATTAATGCCCCACTCTCTCATTACCTTGTTTAATCATCGTAACTCAAGTGTTTGCAACAGCACAAATCCATAGTTAAATGGCCAAAAAGGAGCTTGAATGATTAGTACTACTCTTTACATATACCCCATTGATTTGATATTTTGACCATTCTTTCTATTAAAACTTAAAATTTTATCATTTGATCAAGCTTGTACATCAAGACACAGTGATAAAAGAATCAAGCCAATACGCTCATGAAGATTTCACAGATCGTACCCTTGATTAAGTTACATTCTATCTGTTCCATTACTATGTGACTTAAGTCATTTGAGACATTGGTTATATTTCTCTTTTAGACACATCCAGAGCATCCGAGAAAGAGAAGAAAGTGAAAGGTGAGGGAGAAAGATCATTACAGTCTCCTGAAAACCATACACGCACGTCCCTTTAGATTGAATTTTACTTTAACCAAAATCCAGCACTGAAAGGAAAAAACCATGAAAATAAGTAGCTATTCTACTAAAGAACTTTCTGTTACACCTACACTTTCGAAATAAATTAAATAAATAAGAATTACCAAAATCTCTATTTTAAGTCTATATATAAATACTTAAAAGCTAACATCCACGCTGTAAATTCAGTAAATAAAATAAACATCCAAAATATAGATAACAATATAAAACCAAAAATCTGAAATAAGAAAGAACATAAACACGCAAAAGTCTAAGGCCCAAAAACACCGAACCAATGAAATCATTTTTGTTCGCCAGTCTCATTTGAAAAGGAGAAAAGAAGAGTGAATAACATGTGAGTCACCCAATGAGGTATGTGATGCTAAAAACTAGTGACTTAATATATAGCACTACGATTATGTAGGTCTAGCTCTAGGATGCACAAACACGGTACCTAGTACACCTCACAGAGCAATCCATTTATGTCTAGTACACTAGACAACTATAATCAATGCGCTAATAGCACATAGCTACTCTTTACACCACACATATTATATATATAAACATAGCATATTTAGTACAATCTGTCTTTTTGCCCCTTCTCACCGTAGCGTCGATAGTACAAACGTATTTGTACTTACGCCCCACACAAGTAGCATCACTAGCCCATAGGTCTCTTAACCCCCGCTCACATCACATCAGCGCATCGCTAGCTCAAACATCTCTGACCCCCAGCCGCACACATAGTCCCTACTCGTAACTATGTATATATATACACACACACACACACACATATATATATATATATATATATATATAACAGTCCTTAATATTAATAATGTCACAAAACCGTTGAATCATCTATTATTCTATTTCCAGTTTAACATTCAATAATTATAAACACACAAGACTCTATTTACAGAGACAAACATGTTTTGAAAATTTTCCATAATAGCAGTACTAAACTTTTATGTGAATTAAACAAAGTAGCTTTCACCTTAGCAATATGGAAAAGTGATATCTATGTACTCCAGGTGCTCAAATAGACTTCAAATATGTAATCAGGGCAAAAATCCGAGTTATAACGCCCTTCGAACAGTTAAAAACGGGTAAATGGTGGTCTAGTCAAAATCAACGGAAACGTAAACCCCCCTGGTCAAAGGTCAACCTGGTCAATTTTTGGCCAAATTTAAATTGATTTTGACCGACCAATTTAGCATAACCAAATTCAATTAATTATAAGCGACAGTTTACCCTAACCAACTCTAACCAAGTTAAACCAACCGGTTGACCAAGTTGACTCTCTGAGTCAACTCGGCCGAGTTGCCGAGTTGTCGTCGAGTCACCGGTGGTGAGAAGAGATGGCTGATTACCGGGAAAGTTATTGGCGACGACATACACATGGAACATGTCATGAAAATTTGATAACTCGGCTGATAAATCCATTCTGTAAGTAACTGCTCCAATTCGCTCCACAATAGGATATGTAATATGTAGCTCAATTTAAGCTTCTCCAGCTTTTGAGTCTTAGATCTTCCCTGAAACGTCCTTATTTTCAGGTACACTAGGTTGCCCACCTGAAAATCCAAATCCTTACGGCTCTTATCTGCATAACTCTTCTGACGGTTAGGGACTTCCATAAGCCAAACCTTGAGAATCTCAACCTGGTTTATTGTCTCTTGAACCATTGCTGGTTCTATGATTCGCCGCTCCCCCACCCATGTCTAGCAAAGCGGTGTAGAGCACGACCGACCATAAAAAGCCTCATACGGTGCCATTTTAATACTTGAATGATAGTTGTTGTTGTAGGCAAACTCTGCTAGAGATAAATATTTCCCCCAACTTCCTTCTCAATCTAAGACGCAAGCCTAAGCATATCCTCTAAGGTCTGAATAGTTCTCTCTGACTGACCATCTGGCTCAAGGTGATAAGCTGTACTCATATGGACCTTTGTCCCTACTGCCTTCTAAAAGGCTCTCCAAAATGTAGACGTGAACTTTACATCCCGATCCGATACAATGCTGACAAGAACTCCATGCATTCTCACAATCTCCACGATGTAAATCTACGCCAACTGATCAGCTTTGTATGTCTTCTTAATAGCTAGGAAATGAATTGACTTGGTGACTCCAGTCACGACCACCCATATGGCATTCTTCCCAACTGAGGTTGTCGGTAACCCTGTCAAAAAATCCATAGTCACCATGTCCCACTTCTACTCCGACAATGGCAGTGTCTGCAATAATCCGCTGGGAACCTGATGCTCAGCCTTAAACCTCTGACACTGCGATACAAATGAAGCAACAGCCTTCTTCATACCAGGCCAATGGTAATAACGCTTCATATCCATGTACATCTTGGTATTTCTTGGATGGATTGAAAAACATGAGTAGTGTGCTTGCTGTAAGATCTCCTTCCTTAATAGCTTATCGTCTGACACACAAACTAAGTTTCAATACATGAACATCCCGCTCGAAACTGTATGATATCTGATACTCTTGATTTGCTTACACAATGCCCCATCATTATCCTAAGCTTTGTGTATCCTCCACAATAAATCTGCCTGCTCCAAAGCCTCAACCATATGTCTCTCCCTCTACAGTAATTGCACACAATCTGAGACTAGCAAATGTCTTAGTAAGCTCCTGAACCTCCTTGGTTTCTGAAACATCGCTCATGCGCCTGCTTATGGTATATTCCACCTGATTGGCCTTACCCGTATGATAACTGATATCTAAGTTGTAATCGCCTAACAACTCCATCCACCTATGATGCCTCAAATTCAGCTCTGCTTGAGTAAAGATGTATTTTAGACTCTGGTGATTTTTGAAAAATTTCACCTTCTCTCCATAAAATAAGATATGTAGATCTTCAACGCAAAATAACTGCTACTAACTCCAAGTCGTGCGTAGGGTAATTGACCTCGTGAAGGCTCAATCGACGAGATGCATATGCAATGACTTGACTCTCCTGCATCAATACATATCCAACCATGTACCTGACGCATCATTGTAAACCTCATATGGTATCTCCAACCACAAAAGTACCAAAACTAGCGTCTTTGTCAATTGTGGCTTCAACTCAGTGAAACTCCTCGAACAATCATTTGTCCAATCAAACTTGACATACTTTCCCGTTAGATGCATCATCGTCTTTGCAATACTGGAAAAGCCCTTGAGGAACTTCCTGTAGTATCTTGCCAAACCTAGAAAACTGCGGATCTTTGTAGAAATTTTATGTATCAGCCACTGAAATTGCATTAATATTTTCTGGAACTACATCAACTCTTGCTTCTGAAACCATGGACCCAAAAATCCAATTTTCCCCTTCCAGAAGCTACACTTACTCAACTTAGCAAAATCCTGATGCTCTCTAAGCTTACCAAACACAATCCGCAAATGCTCAACATGTTCTTTTCTACTCCGATAATAAACCAAGATATGTCGATGAAGACGATCACACACTTATTTAAATGCTCGCGATACACATCATTCATAAGCTTCATGAACGCTGTGCTGGTGTGTTCGTCAACCCAAATGACATCACTACAAACTCATAATGTTCATAGCCTGAACAGAAGGCAGTCTTCCGCACATCCCTCTCAGCTATTGCAATTTGGTGGTATGCTGATGCCAAGTTAATCTTAGAAAACCATGAAGCTCCCTGCAACTGGTCCAACAATTTATCGCTACGCGTAAGGGGGTACTTATTATTGATGGTCACCTTGTTCAAATCTTTGTAGTCGATACAAATCCTGAAACTCCCATCTTTCTTCTTTACATACACTATTGGTGCTCCCGATGGTGAAGTACTCGGATTGATAAATCCATTATATGATAGTCTTCCAACTGCCTTTTCAACTCCGCCATCTCTACTGGTGCTAGACGGTATGGAGTTCATGAAATCGGCACTGACCCTGGTCTGAACTCAATCGTAAAAACATCTCCTCTTGCTGGTGATGGCCTTTTTAAGGCCTCAAAAACATCTTCATACTCAGCAATCATTGAATATATTGCAGCGCATGCTGTTAATCATTCTTAACCATCGAAATGGTCGCCAAAAAGCCCTAAGCTCTTCTCTTCAATAACTCCTCAGCATGCAACATGGAGACAAAAGAAACTCACAGGTGTGTCCGAGTAACCTGGAATATGATCTCTCCTTCTGCTCTAGGGATATGAACTCTTGCCCTCGAGAAATCCTGTACTATGTGATGTTGTGACAACCAATCCATCCTAAGTATAACATCGTAAGAACTTAGCTCCATCTTTGTCAAGTCTTCGAGCAAATCGATCCCTCCAAGCATAACCAGTACGTTGCGATGAATGCCAATGGCTCCCAACTTCTCTTTGCCAAAAGTCTGAATATGTTTAGCCTTTGATTTTAATACACTCCTAAAACACCAAGACTCGACCAAACGCGGACTCAGAAAACTGTGAGAAGCTCCCGTATCGAATAAGGTATGAAATGACTCAACTTCAACTTCAACCGATCCTAGAAGAGATTTTACTAACTACACATGATAACCACGAAATCAAAAAAATACTTAAATATAACAAGTATGATGAAGATACATACCCGTTATCCGCTCGGCTCCCTTGGCATTTTCTACTGCAAACACACGTGGAGCGTCGGCTAGACGCTTGGCTGGTGGTGGAAGTGTCACATTGCCCCTCCTTGGGTAATCACTGAAGATATGACCCAGCTGGTCACAACCACAACAGTTCCTAGCGCCGCAACTGGTGCTACTGCTGCTCATGGTGCTGAAATCTGGGTACCTGGTGGCTTACTCTAATAATTTCTACTTTTATGCCCATCTTTCCACAAGGATAACAGTAGACACTCGACTGGTCCCATGTCCTCTTATGTGACTCTAAAATCCTTCTTGACTTAGGCTGCGCTGCCTTGAAGAACCTCTGCTTCTCAACCATCATGTCTCGTGAATGACAATCTTCTCTACCAAATCCTCCAAGCTAGTGTAAGTGACCACACTACATCTGCTTCGAAGTTCCACTTTCATCCCATCTAAGAACCTCATGATCAGATCCTCCTCATCAATACTATTACCAGCAAACATGTGGAGTCGTATAACCTCCAGCTCATACTCTCAGACAATCCTAGGACACTGCCTCAAATTCTCGAAAGCATTCTTCTTCTGATGCAAACCTTCCCTAGGGAAATACTTTTTGGCGTACACAATGATAAAATTTTCATAGGTCTGATCGCAATGCCCAAAATTTGATTTCACCCAATCCCACCATACGGATGCATCTCCATGCAGATATAACTCAGTGATATTAAGGCAGAGTCGTGGTTGGTACTTGATAGTCTTTAGACAATGACACAATATATGCTTCCAATTATGAGCAACTCTAGGCTCCATTGTACCACAAAAACGCTCCAAATCCACGTACTTCATATGTCCCATCATCTTGATAAGCATCTCTTCACACTCGGGAACCTCCACTGGGATGATAGATGGCGGTTGTGGAACCTGAAAAACCCCTGAAACCTGCTGGCCAGGGATCAGGTGATCCTAGTGAACCTGATCAGGCGGGGCCTGCTGCACATGAATCTGTAGACCATGCTGCATCTGAACCTGAAGACCATGGGGAATATGCTGACCCTGCTGATGCCATCCGTCGAGCAACTTCATGTGCAGCTGTCCGAGCAGCCTCCTGGGCGGCTTTCCTAGCTTCCTCATGGGCAACCTGCTGGACTGCCTCCTGAGCGGCTTTTCTAGCTGCATCATGCACCATCTGTCTCAAGGCATCATGATCAATCGGTGGTGCCGTGGGATGCAGAACCACGAGCTGCACATTATCGTCTCCAGCTTCTTCAGTAGCTCTGGTGGTCTCAGCATAAACAACTCTTCTCCTTGGTGGCATCTGAAAGGAAAGCAATTAGGTTAACTTATACCAAACATCGAATACCAACGATTAAAGGAGTTATACCCAACATAAAGTGTTTTTGGTTTTATTTTGAAAATAGCCCGAATCTCCATAAATATTTTGAAAATCATCTAAAACCGATTAGAAACCGAGTCACAACAAATTGCCATCTCGGGTCGGGGCTGGGAAGGAACCCCGCTCTGATACCATAAATGTGAAACCCACACTTTAAAAATAAAATCAATAAATATTAATCACCGAAACCTCCATTTATAAATTCTTAAAAGTCAACACCCATGTTCTAAATCCAGTAAATAAAATAAACATTTGAAATATAGATAACAACATAAAACCAAAATTTTTAAATAGGAAAGAAAAGAAACATGAAAAAGCCCAAAGGTCCAAAAGCACCGAACCGACGAAATCACTCGTGCTCGTCATTCTCACCAGAAGGGGGAAGAAAGGTGGGGGTGAGTAATATGGAAGTCACTCAGTGAGGTATGAGTTGCTAAACTGCAAACAACTAGCTTAGTGTATAACACTACGACTGTGTAGGCCTAGCTCTAGCATGAACAAACACGGTGCCTAGTACAACTCACAGAGAAATCCATTTATGTCTAGTGCACTATACAACTACAATCAATGCGATAATAGCACATAGCTACTCTTTGCACTATGCATTTCCTCATATATATATATAATATACAAAGTGTCGCTAGTACAATATGTTTATGTACCCTTGCCAACCGTAGTGTTGATAGTACAAACATCTCTGTATTCACGCCCCTCACCAGTAACGTCGCTAGCCCAAACGTTTTTGGACCCACACCCGCACCACATTGTAGCGTAGATAGCTCAAAAATCTCTGAGCCCCCACCCACACACATAGTCTCTACTTGTAACTATGTATATACATATATATATATATATATATATATATATAACAATCCTTAACATCAATCTTGTCAACAATCTTTGAATTGTCTATTATCTTATATCCAGTTTAACAATCAATAATAATAAACATAAAAGACTCGACTCATAGAGACGAAACATGTTTCGAAACTAAACTTTCCATAATAACAATACTAAGCTAGTACATGTTTTAAACGTAATAGCCTCACCTTATCAATGTGGAAAGTGATGTCTATGAAATCCAACTACTCAAATAGACTCCAAATCTGAAATAAGTGCAAAATTCGAGTCAGAACGCCCTTGAATGAATAAAAAGGGTAAACAGTGGCCTGGTCAAAGTCCACGAAAAGTCAACCTGCCTAGTCTAAGGTCTACCCAGTCAACCCTTGTCCAAATTTCAATTGATTTTAACCGACTGGTTTAGTCTAACCAAAATTCAACTAATAATAACCAACCGGTTTACCATAACCAACCCTAACCAAGTCAAACTAAACAGTTGACCAAGACGAGTCACTGGCACCGGTCACCGACGGCGAGAAAAGACGGCGGCTTACCAGAAAAGTCACGGTAGCGATGGCGGCAGCAGCGGGTGGACTTTGTTGAATGTAATCACTTTTATGATTGAACACGATTTAGAAATAGTTTGAATAAGAACCCTTCTTATTAATAACTCACAATGCTTAAGAAAACTAACTCAAAAAACTTAAGCTCTCAAACTCATAAAACTCATATGTTATGCAACACCCTTGCATATCCATATATATATAGTAATTATAAAACTCCTAAACTCATTAGGATAAGCTTAAACTACATATTTCCTTTTTTCTTAGGATAATGACACCTTAGAAATAGGAAACTTGCAGCCTAAGTAATCTTCAAGCTTATACTTCATTCTCCCCTTTAAGCTTGATGTTCTTCAACGCAAGATCTTTCATTCCGATGAGTTCTCTCATTATCTTGAACTTTGTTCTTCCTAACGCCTTTGTTAGAATATCTGCTCTTTGTTCTTCACCTGGTACGTGCTCCACTTCCACTTGTCCATTTTCCACACATTCTCTAATAAAATGATATCTCTTATGAATATGCTTACTCCTACCATGAAACACCGGGTTTTTCGTCAGGGCAATAGCCGACTGGTTGTCAAGCCGTATGGTAACGCATGCACTTGGTAAACCGGTTACTTCACTTAACAAGTCCTGAAGCCAGATGGCCTGCTTAGCAGCCTCTGTTCCAGCCATAAATTCTGCTTTACACGATGATAAAGCAACAGTTTCTTGCTTTTGCGAACACCAGGAAATAGGACTCTTTCCTAAATAGAATATGTGCCCTGTAGTACTTCTACCATCATCTGGATCAACATTGTGGCTACTATCACTGTAACCAACAAGTCTTGGCTTCTCGGCTGATGATCTCTCGAAGAATAACCCATACGCAAGACTACCTTTTAAGTATCGTAGGCATTGTTTTAATGCACTTCCATGTGATTCTCTTGGACTATGCATATAACGACTCAAAAATCCAATGCAAAAAGATAAATCAGGTCTAGTGTGGAGTAGGTACCTTAAGCACCCAATGTTCTTCCTGAACGCAGTTGCATCAACTTCCTTTTCATCTTCGGCTTTAGACAGCTTGAGGTTAAGCTCCATAGGCGTGTGAACCGGGTTGCAGTTCATCAAACCCATTTCCTCCAATATCCGTGTTGCATATCGAGTCTGATTCAAAGTGATACCTCTCTGATCTTGGCAAACTTCTATCCCAAGGTAATAGGTGAGCTTTCCAAGATTGCTCATGTCGAACTTGTTCGCCATTTCGATCTTGAACTCGTCAATGAGCGTACTGCATGTGCCGGTCACGAACAAATCGTCTACGTACACAGCTATTATAAGCAAGTCTTTGTTTACCTCCTTTCTATAGACTGACGGTTCCTTGGAACATTTTTTGAACTGAAGCTCCACAAGAATTTGATTAAGCTTGTTGTTCCATGCACGAGGAGCCTGTCTTAACCCATATAAGGCTTTGTTCAGTTTATAGACCTTATTCTCTTGTCCTTCCTTTTCAAATCCCTCTGGTTGTGACACATATACTGTTTCTTTTAATTCTCCATGCAAGAATGCTGTTTTTTACATCCAAGTGGTGTATCTCCCAACCAGATGTTGCAGCAAGACTAACCAAGAGTCTTATAGTTTCAATCCGTGCTACTGGGGCGAAGACTTCTTCATAATCAATCCCATATTGTTGTACATACCCTTTCGCTACGAGACGTGCTTTGTACTTGTTTATCGTCCCATCTGCGTTTCTTTTCAGCTTAAACACCCATTTCAACCCTATTGCAGTTGCACCACGAGGAAGATCAACCAAAACCCAGGTGTCGTTCTTGATAATCGACTGCATTTCTTCTTCACAAGCTCTAACCCATTCTTTTATCTCCTTTGCTTCTCTAAAGTGTTTCGGTTCATTGTTGAGAACAAGTAACATTTCTTCTCCGAGCTCTTCTGCCAATAACACGTAGTCATCCAAGTATTTAGATCTTGTGATGTGTCTTTCTGATCTTCGTAACTCATTCGGTTGTGTCTCTGCTTGACACTCATGCTCTGTTTATTCATTCGCATCATCATCTTCGGACTCATTATCAGTTTGTTTTGTAGCTTCATGATCATTGACTGTGATCCCATGATTACCAAACCCACTGATTTCTATCTCAAAGCCTTCATCACGTGTGGTCTCATCCTTGTTCCAGTCCCACGGTTTTGTTTCGTCGAAAATTACATCGCGACTTACTACAATCTTTCGAGTAACCGGATCGTATAAGCGATACGCCTTTGATCCAGGCTCGATCCCTAGATGGACAAGCATACGCGTTCTATCGTCTAGTTTTCTCAAAGCCGTGCCAACAATCTTAGCGTAGGCGATACAACCAAAAACACGGATATGACTTACATCAGGTCTCAACTTCCAGAAAGACTCGTAAGGTGTTACCTCCTTTAGAGACCTTGTAGCAACTCGGTTCAACAAATATGTGACATGTCGTATAGCCTCTCCCCACATATAGTTTGGTAGACACATGTGTTTCATAATAGTTCTTGTCATCTCCATCATAGTTCGGTTTCTTCGTTCTACAACACCATTCTGTTGTGGTGAGTATGGTGCTGTTAAATGTCGCTTTATGGCTGCCTTCTCACAATACTCATTGAACTCGTGAGACAAGAACTCTCCTCCTCTGTCGGTTCGGAAAACCTGTATTCTATTTCCAGTTTCTTGTTCCACCAACTCCCTTAACTTTGCAAACTTAGAGAATGCTTGACTCTTTTCTTTTAACAACACAGTCCACATATACCTGGTATGGTCGTCGATTAGTACGAATATATATCTGTTTCCACTCGGTGTGCTTGGTGTTATGGGTCCACAAAGGTCTCAGTGTACTAACCCCAGAGGTTTGTCTGCTCGATAAGATGTGGACTTAGGGAAAACTTGTCTTGCTTGTTTCCCAAGTAAGCATGAACTACATACTCCCCTTTCAAGTTCGAGATTTGGTAAGCCTCGTACAATCTTCTTCTGCATCATTGACTTAAGTGTTTCAAAGTTTAGGTGCCCTAAACGTGCATGCCATCTATTCGACTCCTTTTCAAATGTTAGATGAAGACACGGTTCCTCCTTAAGCCCCATGTGGACTTTGTATAATCTGTTTCTGGTTCTTTTTGCCATAACAAGTAGCTTCCCTTGGTTGTCATGCATAGTTAGTTGTTCGCCTTTCAAACGTATATCAAAACCAGCCTCCGTAGCTTGTCCCAGGCTGATCACATTACTTTTTAAGTCGGGAATGAAATAAACATCAGTCATCTTTCTCGAGTTTCCATTTGAATCAGTGAAAACGATCGTACCCTTCCCTTTTATATCTATCTTTGAGTCATCGCCAAAACGGACCTTACCGGTGATTGTTGTATCGAGTTTTGAGAAGTATCGTTTATCTCCTGTCATATGATTGCTGGCCCCGTTGTCGAGAAACCACACATTGTCTCGTGTCCTATCAGTTTCGTACTTCTCAAGTACTACATTCCTTTCGTTTAGGAACACAACTTCATGTAATAGTAGGTCATCGGCTTCTTGTGTATCTGACTTGTTCGTTTCTTGTGTTTCCTGTAATTTTAGTAATAACTCAGGACACTGGGCTACGAAGTGTCCTACTTTATCACATCTGAAACAAGTTATTCGTGATGCATCTCGCATGTTGTTATTCCGCCCACGACCTCTGCCCCTGAAATATCCGCGTCCTCCTCGTCCTCTTCCTCTATTCCAATCTGAGTTATAATCGCGGTATGATTGTTCAGGTTGATTTCGGTTTATATTTTCTTGTTGACCTCTGTTTTGCTGATTTGTTTGTCCATCTGAGTATAATAATTTACTCTGATCTTCCTCAGCACTCTCTTCCTCTGATACACGTTCTTCATAAGCCTTCAAACGCCCCAAGATGTCTTCAAAACTTGTTTTGTTGAGATCAAGCACTTGCTCGAGGGACGCGACGATGTGGATGTATTTTTTTCTTGGGAGACAACACAGAAATTTCTTTACTAGCTTGGTCTCCTCAATAGTTACGCCTAACGCAGCAGATTTTGCGGCCAGGCTCGATAGTTTTCCTCCAAACTCGTCTATTGTCTCCGTTTCTTTCATCCTTAGCCTATCGAACTCGGTCATGAGCGTTTGTAACCTTGCTTCTTTCACACGTTCTGCACCTACATGTCGAGTTTTTATTGCTTCCCACACTTGTTTTGCTTCGTCAAGCTCCCCTACTTGTAGGATTAGACTCTCGGGTATGGACTGGAATAGTAATGCTAGCGCCATGTCGTTCTTCTCTGAGTTAGCTGTCTCTGTTTCTATTACTTCCCATACCTTATGAACTCGAAGAGTAATCTTCATTCTCATAGCCCATACTGTATAATTTGTTGAATTCAACATAGGGCATTGAATTGTCGATGGGTTTCCTCCTTCCTTCTTCACGTTTGAAGCGACTATATCTCCCATGGTATCACGCTCTGATACCACTGTTGAATGTAATCACTTTTATGATTGAACACGATTTAGAAATAGTTTGAATAAGAACCCTTCTTATTAATAACTCACAATGCTTAAGAAAACTAACTCAAAAAACTTAAGCTCTCAAACTCATAAAACTCATATGTTATGCAACACCCTTGCATATCCATATATATATAGTAATTATAAAACTCCTAAACTCATTAGGATAAGCTTAAACTACATATTTCCTTTTTTCTTAGGATAATGACACCTTAGAAATAGGAAACTTGCAGCCTAAGTAATCTTCAAGCTTATACTTCAGACTTCACGCGTGTGGTTTGCGAATATTGCGGAAGCGCATGCGGGCTTGTCCATACTTTGATTGTGACGTGGTCGGCGGCTACGGCTTCTTTTTGACGAGTGGAACACGACGATGATCTTGCATGCACGAGATTCGCCACAGTTAAGAAGTTATCGACTATTTACTAAATGACCCAAAATTAAACTAATGGCACGACAGTTTCTGGCGGTTACCTTGGGTTGTGAACGGTTGTGACGAGCTCGACGTGTTCTCAGGGTGCGGTGGCTCCGGTGGTGGCCTCAACTCTCTCTGGTAGTTCAATTCTTACAAGTATTCCCATTTCTCTCTTCCTTAACTTCTCTTTTTCTTCCTGTTATTTTAGTGAAGAAAACAAAATAGTGAGGTGGACTTTTATAGAGTTTACCTTGGGCTTTTCCGAAGGGGTCTATGCATTGTCAGGCTGAAGTTTGTGGACTGGATATTAGTTCCTTACACTTTTCCCTAAAATAAATTAAAATATTTTAAAGAAATTTCTATATCAACATTGATAAAAGTTTTTATTTTGCTATAGTATCATGGAGATTAAGACCATTCTGATCCTTATTGCTTAACTTAAAAACGAAAATGGCAGATACTCTACATTGTTTCTCTCTTGAAAAATAATATTGCAAAGATACCTAAAGGACTTCACCTCTTTTGGGACTGCTGCCCCATTCTTACTTATGAGAGTAGGGACCATCTATTCTATTAAAATAGAAGTCATGACTTATTTCATGTGTGATATTTTATATTGAACCATTACTAGAAATTCACCACATTTATTTGTCATATCATTAATATTACCTTATAAACAGCCATTAGTAGATGTATGTTCTTATATATTCGTTATACCAAAAATCGTGTATGATATACTTTATACAAAAACTATAATAACATTTTCCTAATATCACACTGACTATAAACGAACACACTTCGTATATTTCATAACATCCCAGTTTTCTTATACACTTCATCTTGAGCCATGATTGATGTGTCTTTGTCACATCCAAAATTTACACCATGTACATGTAAGAGAGTAACAAGCTCGGTTAATATTTACAACATGTACATGTTTCTTGTGTTGTTAGTCTTTAACATATTTACAACATGTACATGTTTCTTGTGTTGTTAGTCTTTAACATATTTCGACCATGAATTGCTCCGTTCATATTCCCAGCATGGTGTGTCACAATTCATCAACCATTGATGTGCATCATTTTTTCCATGGAGTCACATATTGATTCATATATTCCTGTAAATAGGATTTTCTTAAATGTCGTTAGCATTGACCTTGAATACTGTTATCTTTGACATGATAAATTTTATTAGTTTCTTAAATCAAACACCGTAAGCATTTGGAGAAGATGAAGATGATGCATAATTAACACACATATTAAAAATCGAATTTAAAAGTCATAAATATTTGTATCATAAGTATATTTATTTACCTAAAACAATTTATATCCTGTATTTAAAAGTCCAATAACTATAAACCAGAGAAATATCGGGATTATAACCATAATAAAAACTAACTAAATTTTTTTAAAGTAAATAAAATCTGTTCAAATCTAACACAAATATCGTAAAGCATATATACCCAAATATCATTACTAACTTTAAACAATACCTTCTTCTCTACGTCCATGTCGTTTACCATTTTCCTCAAGAATATTCTTGGAATCACATGATTTCATGCCTTTAAAAAGATAAAACCTAAAACTATTGTTAAGAAAAATTAGTTATATATATTTTTCTGTATTTCTATTTACACTCAAAATAACAATACCCTAAATCTAGGAACCACCTCATTTCACCACAATCAGAAACAAGTAAAGTCTAAAAAGAAAAGAGAAAACATTACTTGATCCATTATGTTTTTTTTTCATTTCTACTCAAGACAACCACGTCGTTTTTTAATTCCTGCATAATGCTTTTAGTCTTTCTTTTTTAGTTGTGTATAATGCTTTGAACTTCTCCAGTTGCAATAGAAACTTCTCTAATGTTCCAAGGTTCACAAGAAATGCTGAAACACTAAGCGACTGTCTAGCACCTACAAACTATGAACCTCATACAAAAATTATTGGTGTATTAGATTCAAAAATTAGTTACAGACAATTCATCAGAGCTATGAAAAATAAATTACCTCAATAGAATTAGAGCTCCTTCATCTCTTTGGCAGGCACCAAACTCAGAACTTACAAGGTTCATTCCTTCTCTCAGAGATCTTACAACTAATACGTCTGAAGAAACAATATATGCTCATAAAGCTTAACACTATTGAACCGTATTAGAATATATATGTAACTAAATCATCAAATGTAACACAAAAATCACCTGTGATGGCAAAAAGTGCGCATGTAGGTATCAGAAACTATAAGATATGACAAGTGATGAGGATAAAAGAAAGAAGATAACAAACAAGGTGAATGGTTGGAACGGAAGACACAGAACCAAAACGGTAACTTTGGTTAAGATAATTAAATCATATTGGTAATGACTTATGTGATTGAAACTATATAGATCCATTATGTATGATGTATAATGCTTGAATAGAAATAATTTTGTTTATTGTGGACAAAAAATTGTATATTTATGTAAAATCTGGGCAAAAAATCTGATCCCGAAAAACTGAACCGAAAATGATCCGAAAAGAATAGTATCTAGAATACCGAACCAAAAAATTTTGGGTATCTGAATATAATATAGATGAATCAGATTTATATACTTAAATGTACTAGCTATTTTTATATTTATATCCAAAAATATCTAAAATTAATAAACTATTTTGATTTTCTCCAAAATACTTAAAAATAATATCTAAAATAGCTAAACAGTACTCAAAAGACCAAAAGTACTTAAAATATATATTTATTCTCCATCCAAATATTCAAGCCATTTAAATTTAGGTATTTTGGCTTACATTACTCAAATTTATATGTTATATTATTTTTCTTTTTAGATTTTGATAAATTTAAAGTATGTATAAATTTAAAATTTTAAAAATAATTTAAACGGGTTATCCAAGCTCGAGAAGAACCCGCACAAATCCGAACCGAACATAACCAAAATTAATAAATATCCAAATAATTTTGAAACCTTTAACCTTGAAAACCCAAAATCCGAAAGACCCGAACCAAAACCAAATGGGTATCCACACGCCCACCCATGTGTCAAACTCTTTATTTTTAAGGTTTAAATTAAATGACATAAACTTAGGTTTTAATAATAGAACTTCAAATCTATTATATTAAAAAGATATATCAGTGCTATTTGTTTAATATTCAATAGTTTATTTTCATATTTGTAAAAAACTAATAGTAAATGTTTATGTTTATTGTATATGAATATGGTTAAATTGCTTTAAAATATATTGTTAAATTTTAAAATTATTTATTCTTATTACTTATAATTTGAAATATGTTAGTTACATGTAAATACTTAATCTAAATAATTTTCGAGTTAAATACAAAATAATTTACATATTTGTACAAAATATTTAATTCGTCCAATATTCAAAACAAACCCAAAAAATAAAAATATAATAAGAAATTACAAATACAAGTGATAGCGTGAAATTGGCTTTTGGATGATAAACATGTAAACTATAACATTGTTAAAATGGAAAGACATATATACATTTGAAATATGGTTAATGTTTAGAAAATATACTACTAATGATGTAAAATCAAAAATTTGATATATATATAACTTAACACAAACACCTGATCGGTTACGTGGATCAAGGTGTATTAAAACTACTTTGTAGTTAAACTAAATTTTGTAAAACTTATTTAATATACCATTTTAGTTAATTGAATGTTTTATATTGATGTCATCAACAAATACAATTTATCTGTGATATTAAAAAAACCAATATTCTAAAAATACACCCGCGCGGTTGCGCGGGTCAAAGTCTAGTCTTTGAGTTACAATCGTATTCATATATTTATGTGTGTGACTATACTGGTGCATATGTATGAGCAGCTGTTATATTAAATAGTCTAAAACAGTAAACTCGTGCTATATAACATTTCGAAAGTTTATATTTTAGAGAATATTAGAGCACCTCCATTGGAGGTCCTTAAGTGAGGTCCTTAAAGAAAAGTGGTGGTGGGCTGGTCCCACCACTTTTCTTAAGGACTGGTTCCAAAAATTCCAATTTAAGGACCGGTTCTTACACTGTTTCGTGGGCCCCACTAACACGTGACGGTACACGATTTGTTCGCTTTTTTTTTTAGTTTATTTACAAAAAAATAAAAAAAAAAAGTTAAGGAACCAAGAGGGGTTCCTATGGATGGAGGTGCTCTTACGATATAATGTTACAACATGGCCATATTTTATCTTCTTTATTTACAGACACTTTTCCTACTATTGACATTTTTCTTTAATTTTTTTTTGTTTTCTAATTACTCTAGTTACATTTTTTTAAAAAAAAATACCTAACTAAACTATCTCTCTTCTGCTCGTCCTAGCCTCAAATCAGTTTCATATTCATCACGAGTCTTCTTGTCTTCGACTGCAACTCACGATGCGTTCCTCTTTCTACGATTCAGATCCATGCCATCTCTGTTATATCAATGTCGCGACTCTACTTCCACCACAATCTCACTCCATGAAATAGGGATCTCAAAGCGCGACAAACTTCAAGCCACCACCGCGATGTCGGACTACAGACCCACCTTCGTCATCTCGATTCTTCTTCAAGCCATGCTGAAGCTCCATCCGCGAACAAGTCTCCATGATAAGCCAACACTGATCTCTGGTTAAGCGGCGATCGATCAGTTCTAGTGATGAAGATATTAAATATAAATCGATCATTTCAAAGTGAAACTTCTCTTTTAAAAGCATTTGGTCCTTGAACATTTCAGTTCTTCTCAAATTGACTTGCAACTATCGAATTATCATATAAGTCCTCTTGAATTAATGTCAAACTTCCAAATGTGCTTTCCAGCCCTTATAATATGCAAATGCAACAATAACTTCAGAACGCATCCTAAAATGAATTGAATAAACTAAAACATATGATAAAACTATTAAATCATAAGATGTCATTGTTGAAGAATAATAATTCATATGTTCATACTGATAACTTGTCTATGCTAGTTTTGTACACAAAATATCATTGATGTTGTTCAAAGAAGAAGCAAACACAAAACTGCAAAAGAAACTCAGTGTTTTTGGGTGTCTATTTGGACACTAAATTATGGATGACTCATATAAAGATCTTTCTTCCTAATTTTCGTTCTTATTCCATGTGATATGTAAACTGAACAAAAAAATTCAGTATATACAATTAATGAAACCAAAAAAATCTAAATGAACTAAAACAAGTTACTCAAAATCATTTTTAGCAACTGTAGTATCATTAAAATCATCAAATATCATACCTTGAGCAATGTATAAATGTACACATGTGATATGTCTTCCTTTTTTTAGAAACTATGCTAAAACCCATTAAAATAATCAAATATAATAACTTACTCAATGTAAAAAGAACTAGTGTACATGTGATTCGTAAAACTTTGTACATATGAAACATTGTACATGTGGATAACGACAAGTTTGTATACATCATAACACATATAAATATTCAAGAATCATCGTATGTTGGACATCACTTAAATGATATTGGTGAGTATTGTCAAATGGCATGTATGAAGATATCATGTGTATCACTAAATATATATAATTTTTTCTAGTTTTATAAAGATAGTTTTTTTTAAATATTTATTGTACTCATAGTATGCGTGAATACTGTAAAATTTTTCATATCAGGAACTAATGAAGTATTTTGCAATTCTAGTTAAAATAAGCATTTTTATTTTGTACTCACAAAATTGGGTTACATGTTAAGTTCCAAAATTATATATATGGTTCTAGCCAAAACTACAATATGGTTTTGGTGATTTTTTACGGTGTCTACATGTGCAGTATTGCCTAAGTTGACATGTGCACTTGTGTATTGTTGTACACGTGGATAGTTTGTTTACATAGTGGCATATACATATGAATACATAAAAATTTCATTACAAACAACATACACAAGAAATTACTCATACACCATTGATATGCTATAATTTCAAAGTTATTTACTATCTCTTTTAGCTCATTATAATCATTGTAATCAATTGGTGACAGCTTGTCGTGTGAGAGAGTTGTTAAAGATTGAGGTCTTAGGTTCGAGGAATTCCAAGCGTACCAAGAACCTACTTAGGAGAGTCTGTGAAGGCTTACAGTTGATGAGTTAGGGTCGGTGCTTTACAGGACTATGAGTCTGAGTCCGCGGGACGGTTCTCACATAAAAGTTGATCTATTGGTGACAGTTTGTTCCGTGGGAGAGTTGTTAAAGTGTGAGGTCTTGGGTTCGATGAACGTCAAACACACCAATAGCCTCCCTTGGGAGAGCTTAGAGCTTACAGGTGAGGGGTTAGGGTCGGTGCTCTAAAAGGCTGTAAACGTGGGTCCGCGGGACGGGTTGTCACATATATATACATATGTATATAATTAAAAAACATAGGCTAAATTGTAATTTTGACCAAATAAAAGATTTATTTGCAAATCCGAAACATATGGCGCATAAACGAAATAAAACAAAATGGCATGGATCAATTTAGAAAATAAAAATATTTGCTTAGTCTAGATTGCACGACTAAAAGTCTCGGGAAAATTTGTGGATAAACTTGAACAAATTAGAAGTTTGAGACAAATAGGAGAATAAGCAAGAGTTAGATGAACAAATGTGCAAATAATAAAAAGTTCACCATTGTTGCTCCGCTGAAACTTTCTCTTTGATATGCGATTAAACCGATGACAATTCCCACAACTTTGTATTGAGTATTGGAATTGAATAATTCTATTGATTGTGTGAGCTCTGTTCTTATATGTACAGAGGTGATTACCAGTAAGGAAAAACAATATTATAGGACTAGTTACAGAGAATACAGACGTTGGTAGAGGATCTTGATTATATACTTTCCATAGTCTTACACACCTCCTCAAGACGGACAACCATTGGAGATTCCGATCTTGACGCAGAGAGAGAGAGAGAGAGAGTCAAATCGAGAACACATGAGTGGTTTGGCTAGTGCATCTGCAAGCTGATCAGCAGAGTTTAGATGGAAAGCACGAATCTCCCTAATTTGCACAAACTGTCATACAAAATGATAATCAAATGCTATGTACTTCATACGTGAGTGAAAGAACGGGTTTGCAGCCAAGTAGGTTGCTCCAATGTTGTCACAATAGATAACCGGTTTTGTGGGTGAAGGAGCTCCAAGTTTAGAGAGCAAGGATTGAAGCCAGAACGCCTCAGTTGTCGTTGATGCAAGTGACCTATACTCAGCCTCAATTGATGAACGAGCTACTCCGGTTTGCTTCTTTGAGGACCAAGCGATGGGATGAAGACCAAAGTAAACGAGGTATACTCCAGTAGATGTATAGTCATCTCTATTTCCACCTCAATCCGCATCGGTAAATGCATGGAGAGATGGTGTATTATTAGCAGAGAGGAAAAGACCTCGCTTTGTCGTTCCAGAGAGATAGCGAAGAATGCGTTTCACTGCTTGCCAATGTTCTGTTGTTGGTTTGTGCATAAACTGTGACATTTTGTTGACTGAATACGAGATGTCACGGTGTGTCAGTGAAAGGTACTGCAGACTTCCCACCACCACACAATATTCTGTTGGATCCACCAAAGGTGTACCTGAAAACAAAGTTAAAGTCGTGTTAGAGCACATGTTTTTTTAATTGGATTACAATCCATCATATTTTTCATGTATAACAGAACCCCCATGTATCGAGATTGAGTTAAGTGAACGCCTTCTTTTGTTCTATGAACTTCAATACCAAGGAAAAATGATAAATCATCTAAATCTTTAAGTGAAAAGCGTTGAGATAAGGATTCGATAATCCGTGATGTTTGAGCGGAGCTGTTGCCAGTGATAATAAGATCATCAACGTAGACATGCATGAAAATGAGCACGCCATTCTTGTTGTAGATGAATAGAGATGCATTTGCCACTGAGTTTTTGAAACCTGATTGCAACAAAATATTCTTAGCTCATTGTACCATGCTCTCGCAGCTTGTTTGAGACCATATATTATCGTAACTTGCACGCATCATGTGGATTGTCTTTATCAATAAACCCTGGTGGTTGCATCATGTAGACATCTTCTTGGAGGTGACCTTGAAGAAAGGCGTTATTTACGTCTAGTTGACGTAAAATCCAGTGCCGTAAGACAGCAATTCTTAGGAAAGTACGAATTGTCGCTGGCTTTACGACTGGACTAAACGTGTTGTGAAAGTCAATCCCTGAACGTTGAGTGATGCCCTTGGCGACAAGACGAGTTTTGTAGCGAGCCACGATGCCATCCGGATTGCGTTTAATTGTGAAGATCCATCTGCAACCTACAACATTAACATTTTAGCAGCATTAGTTATTGTTTCTAAATCCCAGGTGCGATTCCCAGTTTGAGCATGAACTCCTCACTCATTGCTTTGTGCCAATGGGGGCTCTTGAGAGCTTCTGCGACCGTAGTGGGTATCTTCTCTAGAGAAGGAGCTACTTTGGTGTGAAGATTAAGTGTCTGAGTTGATTTTCTAATTCTCGTACTTGCACGAGTTGGTTAAGGAACTGATGGTAAGATACTGGTAGAGACGAATGTGACATTAGCAGGAGATTGATCATTTGGTGTGGTTTGACTTCTTGATTGTGAGGTTGAGAAAATGGTCTCAGGTTCGGGAGGTGGAACTGCTGGTTCAACGGTCGGTGAGGTAGTAGGAGGTGGTTGAACAGATTGATGTACGGCTGAGACAATGGGAAACTGAGGCTGTTGGGATTCGGAAGTTTCTTCTTGCTGAGTGTTGAAAGTTGAAATAGAAAATGGAAAAAACAGTTTCGTGAAAAACACGTGTCTTAAAGTATAAATTCTGGAAATTTCTCTGCCAAGAAAAAAATAGGCGCTTTGTGTTATTGAGTATCCTAAAAAGACACATGGTGTCGATTTGTCATCTAGTTTATTAGATGCATATGGAAGAACCCAAGGAAAACATAAGCACCCAAAAATACAAAGTTTTCCATAATTAGGAACATGTCCATGTAAACACTGAAATGGAGTTTGAAAGTTTAAAATCGACGTTGGTATTCTATTAATAAGGTAGACCGCTGTTGCAAATGCATATGTCCAGAACGACTTTGGCATTGATGCATGGGATAAAAGAGCAAGTCCAGTTTCGACTATATTCGATAACGACGCTCAGATATACCATTGTGTTCTGGAGAGTGAGGTGGACTTTTCATATAAGAAATGCCATGAGATGTTAAAAACGATGTTAATGCAATGTATTCACCTCCATTGTCAGTGTATAGAGTTCGAAGCTTGGTTTGAAATCGATTTTCAACCAAAGCTTTGAATCTAGTAAAAACTTCAAACACTAAGGATTTATGTTTTAAAGGATATAACCAAGTATAACGAGTGAAATGGTCGAAAAAATGATATAGTATTTGAAACCACCAACCGAAATCAGTGGAGATGTCTACACATCTGAAACACAATATCCAATGGAGAAGACGATTGTAAAGCCGAGTTTTTAAAGGAAGCTTGTGTATTTTATTGATAAAACACGTAATGCATGGACAAACAATTAATAAAAAATAGAACTAAGAGGTAAATGAAATTCAGAAACAAGTTTTTGAAGAATTGGAAAAACGGGATGACCAAGACGCGAATACCAATCAGAATTAGATGTTTTGACAGCTGCAGCAAAAGCAAGACAGGGTCGTTGGGAAGTGGGTTTGATCGGCCATTCATAAGTACGGTCTTTAGGCTTGCCCTCCAGACGAAGAGCCCTCGTTGACAGATCTAGAGCCTGAAAATATGTGGGAGTAAAATTGACAGCCACACCACTAGTTGAACATAATTAAAAAACAGAGAAGATTATTTTAAGTGATGGAACACATAAGACACTATTATGAAAGAAAGGCTTAGTATAAGAAGGTGTAGATAAAGAACCAGCGTGCGAGATTTGTAGGCCAGAGCCGTCACCGAGAAGAACATCATCACCTCCACTGTACGGGTTGTGAAGGGACAGATTGGCAAAGTCCGACGTCATGTGGTGTGAAGCCCCGCTATCAAACAACCATGTTGATGAATCTGACATGATTGCTTGATTGGCTTGTGGCTGCCAACCCACATTTCAATTCTGAGTTTGCCATGGTGGTTGAGTACGCTTCTGAGGCACAGTGGAGCTTACGTTTGAGCTTTTGATCATGCAAAACTCATGACAATATATGGCTCTGTGTCCTTGGACACCACATGCTTGGCAGCAACCTAGATAAGGTTTGGAGAACCGCTGCTGCGATGGTTGCTGGTTGTTGTAGCGTTAGTGATTGTTAGTGATTGTTTGTGTTGTTTTTGTTGTTGTTGTTCTTCCATGGTTGACGTGATCGCGTATCAGTTGCATGAGCAACAATCGAACCAGGTACAGAAGATCCATTAGACATGAGCATAGCTTCACGGTTGAGAAGTCTCTCGTGTAGTTCAACGAAGGAGATGGTGGTGTCACGGCCATTGATAGCATCTATCTGACTATCTCTGTTATATTCTTCACCGAGAACCTCCAGAATTTTCTCCGTGAGGTCCTTCTGATCCATTGGCTTGGCGAGTAAGGAGAGTTCATCCGCCTTTGATTTGATATGAAGAGATTTCACTTATTGCCTTTTTTACCTTTCACACAGCCATCGATTTGCTTCTTGAGTTGGCGTATATGACCACGAGTTTGGTTCCCAAATGTTGAAACCAACAGATCCCACACCTCCTTGGTTGTGGTTGCACTAGATGCCACAGTGTGAACCGGTAAAGTGATTGCGCCGATGATGGTGCTGTAGAGGAGCAGATCTTGTCGCCTCCATGGAGTAAAGGCAGGATTTTGTTGTGCTACATCGACAATAACCGTTGGAGATGGAGCTGTCTGTGTATCTTTGATAAAGTGATGGAGCTCATGTCCTTCTAGAAGCGCTCGTAACTGACGATTCCACATCCGATAATTGGTAGCGTTAGTTTTCTGATCCCCGACATGTTGACAGACAGCAACAAGTGTCTGGGATTATTAGGATCAAACACACGTTTTCCTGTATTTTCATCCATTGATGCAGAGAAGAGAAAAGAATAGCGAAGAATAGAGAGAATATTTGGAAGGAGAAGAAAAGAAGCGGCCACAGAGAGAAAAAAAACTGTTTTGACCTATTAACGCTCTGATACCATATTGAGTACTGGAATTGAATAATTCTATTGATTGTGTGAGCTCTCTTCTTATATGTATAGAAGTGATTATAAGTAAGAGAAGACAATATTATAGGACTAACTACAGAGAATATAGACGTTGGCAAAGGATCTTGATTATATACTTTCCACAGTCTTGCACTCTGGTTCTGAGCATGACGATCACAACGAGGAGGAGACGACTTGACTTTCATGCGGATTGCGGGAGATTTTGTGGAATGAAGCTCGCGGTTTGAGGTTCACTTTCATGCAGTTTGAGGTCTCGGACTGCTCCTTCACGTTTTGATTTCTCAATCAACAATGGATCTTTCTGACAGCTTCCCGCGATGCCGTTTTTGTCGCTGCCGCTTTTGTCATAAGGTTGAGCTATCGTTGTTACAATTACAAAAAGGTGAGAAAGATAGAATCAGTGAGTGAATTCTACTAATTGTATTTATTTCTGCCTTGGTTCGAAAAGAAAAAAATTCAAGAAAATGTTTTAGAGATTGAAAGTGTCTTATAGACTAATAAAAACTCAAAATGTATTTTAGGGTGTAAATTACTCTAACTGTATTCCAAGTAACGTGTAAATCATGGGTCAAAATGCCAGTTGTAATAATCTAGTAATTTGTAAATTCTTAATTTATATCCCTTCATTTAATTCTTAGCTTTTTGGTGAAGCTAGAGATCCACACTTAATTTATATCTCACAAGGATAAAGTATATAAAATTTCTCTAAGGTTGACATTTATCTGATGTGATTGCTACATATTAAGGATGATAATTATAAGTTAGAGATTTTGTGAGTCTTTGTGTTTTCAAACTTTTCCACATGTTTATCTTTGTATCGCTTTAGGACAAACAAAATGTTGAGTCCGGAAGACTTGATAGGTCCTAATATTTACATGTTTTAAACTATATTATAGGTTCCATTTTGGAGTTTGTTATGTGTGTATAGGATATTGTTTAGAGTCTTTTCTGGTTCAAGTTCATTTTGGAGTATTGTAGAAATTATGGAGATTTCTCGAGCTCAAAGAGAGAGGAACTATGATGCTTGTCAAATTCAACAAAGTACGAGTTGAGATAGAGCATTGTGCCGATCGACGACGCACTCTTGTCATCGATTGACTGTCGATGCGCAAAAGCCTTATTTACAAAGTACCCGACACAAACTAAAGTCACATATATTACAAGAATGCCTCTCAACGTGTTTTACCTAGTTTATATGCTCTTTACTAGAGTTTTATGCAAATGACGACTTCGGAGATTTTTTGCAAACTTTGATACTTTTTATAACAAACATAGTAGTTCGGGGTTTTTGGAGAGAATATCAAGACTTCTTCGAGCTTTGTATTGGAACCCCAATTTTTATCCATATTCTTTATCTTATGCATTATTTCATGTTTATGATTATGTTTAGCTTTGCTATGCCAGCTAGTCACCTTGTTAGATTTAGGATTTATTAATGGTTTTGATAGATTAGAAAAACAATATAATTTGTAGGGTGATTATTAGATCTATCATTAGAATCGGACTTATTGCTTGTATGCTAGAGTAGCTAACTAGAACCCTGATCTTAAAATTAATTGACACTGTGAGAGTAAGATCATTACCTGAACAAATCCTGCTGAGCTTAAGTTACTAGGAATAGTCGAGAGCATTCTCTATTAAATCTAAGTGAACAAATCGAAAGACGAATAAGACAAGAAAAACCTTAAACCTAGTTGAGTCGCAGCTCAATAACAAAAGACAAAGAAGACACGAAAAAAGTTTTGTTGATTTCGGACTGGACCTTATGAAATGCTGCCTACATACCCTTTTCGAGAACCAAGCCAAACGTAGTTCAGTTTATAAAGAGTTTAAGAAGAGATCGAACTATCTTTTCGAGTTCGTCTAGTAGTCGAGTGAAGGACATAGAAACTAAGCATGTCGAGTATAATGCCCAAGGTTTATAAATGCAGAGATTTCTAAGTCTAAAAATCCAAGTCTGCGTCCCTCGCCCTTGCTTCTCTTATATAGGTCTTCTAGGTCGGTCGTCTTTTCTCTTCTGCCCCCAGTTCGAGTTTATCCTTTGCGGAAATCTTCTTATATTCTTGATTTTCCTTAATTATCTAGAAACTTGACGATTATCTTCTTTTCCATTTATCTTCCGTGGATATCCGGTAGAACGTCATTATAGTTGGACTCATTCTCTTCTATAACCGTAAGTGAGCTTTTATCGCGTTTTAGACTCTTTCGGGTCGTTTTGCGATTTAACCAATTTTTATGATTTCTTTCGGAGAAATTGTCCTTCATGTGTTTACATGATGCTGGCTCTGATATATCAGAAACCAATCATATAGTCGTGAAAACAAGTCTTTGCGATTTTTTTATCGTAAAACTTCAACGGAAACTCCAATCGAGACGAAACAAGAAACAACCTAATCAAGGTTCAAAGGAGAGAGTGATGAAGAGGATACGGTCTAGTCGACTATGGGCGACTAAACGTTTGTACGCGTCTAGTCGCCATGGGAGACTAGACTTTGTGGAGAGTCTAGTCGCCCATGGGTGACTAGACATTGCATGTCTAGTCGCCCACGGGCATCTAGACTTGGAGGTGATGCGGTTGTTCCTTTGATCATATGTCTTGACCCGTTGGCTGGGACGAGACAGATTGGGCGATGGGGAGTTCATATACGAAGATTTCTTGATTTATTTTTATCGAAAGAGAGATAACTTTTCTACAGTAAATTTTAGACATCGGTTCCTTTGTGAACGCTTTTGACTCCAACAACGAAATACTGTTTCGTAAAATTTGTCATTTCTCGCGAATAGCTTCTGCAAGAACGTTTTTCCGGTCATTTCATCTTGATATAAATTATTTTATTCCTTGTCCGGGATGAAATATATGAATTTTATTATTCTATCCTTATGTAAATAGATTTGGCTTATTTCATATAGTTTTATGACACTTTCAGCTTATATTTGCTTAAGCACAATTTCTCGGAAGATTTTAGCCATTGATTTTTTCATGATCGATTTTCACTACGATAAAATAGGAGCACAACGACTATAATATTAGTCATAAGGTAATCATTAAACGTATATTACGACTACGTAACCACATTATAATTGTAACATCCCGAGTTGTGATATGTGAAAAGGGCTTAAGAGAATTGATTTGGCTACCTATGTCACCAAAGTTGACTTATCTTTTCCGTCACACATCTATTTAGAACTCCAAGGTTAAGCGTGCTTGGCCTGGAGTAGTTAAAGGATGGGTGACATATCGGGAAGTGATTCGTGATACTGTGTGAGTGAGGCCAAAACACGGGAAAAGGTCGGGTGGTGATTGCAGGGTCAGTAAACAATGATTTCGAGCCTTGGAAAAATTAACGCACGGCCGTCGGACGGGATGAGACTCATGGGCCGAGAGAGCGGGCTTGGGCGGCCCATTAGCTGTGGACGGTCGAGGCGTTACAAGTGGTATCAGAGCTGGTTAGCCATCTCGTTCTGACCTGAGAGGCATCTTGAGACCTGTCATGGGGCGCAACGAGGGCGTTGCGTTCTTTGAGAAGGGGTGAATTGTAACATCCCGAGTTGTGATATGTGAAAAGGGCTTAAGAGAATTGATTTGGTTACCTATGTCACCAAAGTTGACTTACCTTTTGCGTCACACATCTATTTAGAACTCCAAGGTTAAGCGTGCTTGGCCTGGAGTAGTTAAAGGATGGGTGACCTATCGGGAAGTGATTCGTGATACAGTGTGAGTGAGGCCAAAACACGGAGAAATGTCGGGTGGTGGTTGCATGGTCAGTAAACAATGATTTCGAGCCTTGGAAAAATTAACGCAAGGTCGTCGGACTGGATGAGACTCATGGGCCGAGAGAGCGGGCGTGGGTGGCCCATTAGCCGTGGACGGTCGGGGTGTTACAATAATATTCGTCGTTAGTAGCTCGTCGTAATGGACAAATTGTCGTAAAACCATTGTAAAATCGCTGTAAAATCATCGGAAGATTTACGACTACATATATTGGTCGTACATTTGATGTAACATAAATCGTCGTAAAGTGGACGTAATCTTATGTCATATCTATTGGACGTACATTAGTCGTAACATATCGTAGTTATATAATCGTAATATATGGAGTGTAAATTCATGTAAACATGTCGTATTATTTACGAAGAATTAACATCGATCTTCGACGTAAATTATTCGCATAGGTTACGACTACTTTACATCGATCTCGATGTTAATTTGTCGTAAACTTTATGAATTTTTATGTTGATTCTATTAATTTGGAAAATAATAGTTTATTATTTGAATTAAATATTTTTAGAAATAATAATTTTTATAAAATGATTGAATTTCAGAAATAAAAATAAAATTCAAATATATAAATCCAAAATATTATAAAAATAAAATATAAATCCAAAATATTATAAAGATAAAATATAAATCCATAATATTCAAAATATACAAAAGACGACCTAAACCTAATTGTTAAGGATTAGGACGTCGAATAGTTGGGAACTATGTTGGTCTGCCTATTGTTCTACCTCTGCTTGCTCTTCGGGAGCGGGGTCGGGATTCATGATCGGACGAACATTCCGCCATATTTGTCCAACCGCCAGGTTTGCATCAGCAATGAGATCTAACATCTCCGCCATTTCCCTAATATGGGTTCGGTTGACCTGGTCGTTCGTCTGGAGCTCCGCTATGACCTGGTTGACAGCCATCAAATATTGCCGAAGCTGAGAATCCTCTTGCCATCTTGCAGCATATGCTGCTGTCACATTCGAGACATCGTTTATCGTACTGAGTCCGACCATCCATCCCCTTCTCTTCGGGACTATCTTCAATTAATGATATGAATATTATAAAAAGTTTTAAAATTAAAGTTTGAATGTAAACAAAAAAAATATTTAAACTAAAGAAATTTTTACCTTCTCAAATTTTTGACCTGCTCGACGATGGACAACTCGACCGGTGGGGCTTCAGGATTTTGCTGCGACAACTGGGTCTGGACCTTCTGGACCCGAGTCTCCACATCATTGTAGATTCTTTCCGCTCGAGCATCTACAAATGTCTCATCGGCATGCTGGTGTGTCAGCTTGTAAAGTCGGGAAAGAGATGGTGGTGCTCTTTCCCGATCGACCTATCAAAATTATAAATAAAAAACAATTATGCATTAAAAAATTAATTCATTATTAAAATGTAATAAAAAAAAGAATACTAATTTTAGGGCCACCCCGGCGTATGGGATCTGCCCGGAAGTATGGATCAGCAGCAAATTACCCTCGAGATCAAGTGTCAAGCGTGCGGTGGAGCAGTTGGTGGACGTTCAGACTAACCGAGGCCTAGCCTGATAAGCCTTCAGGAGAGTCCAAACATAGTCTCTGATGAAGATGGGCTTGCATTATACCCAAAAACCCTCCACTTCTCCTTCGAATTGATGTCTTGCATATTTCCGTTGTTTTATCCATTCATCCACATGCATTTTGATCATATAGACTAGGATTTAGTCATTTCTAGGTTGCATTTTGCATACATGAGTTCTTATCAGGTATTGGAGTATCCTTGGTGTTCTTGAAGATGGTTGGAGGCTTTTGGAGCTAAAAGGGAGTCAAAGGTGATCATAGGACAAGTGGAGATGGAACTACGTGCCAAAGCGACCTCAGCACGTCGCTCCCATCCAGAGCGACCTCTACAGCGAGGTACGATGGTCGCTCGGTGTTGTGTCGCTCTGTGGCATGTGGAGGACCCTGGAGCGACCTGCCCACAGCGACCATACCAGGTCGCTCCCAACTGGAGCGACCTCCAGAGCGATGGCAAGAGGTCGCTCGCAGATCGAGACACGAAGAGAAGCAGCAGAGCGACCCCTCCGGAGCGATGTCACCAAGTCGCTGCGTGTCCCTGTTCAGACGAAACTCAAGTTATTTTAGGGACCTTTTGGTCATTTTGTTTCATTGTTTTACATTTTTTAAACCTAAGTTAAGTACCTCTGTAAGCCGTTGGGGCGGATTATCTTTTGTTCTTGAAGAAAAACAGAAAAACCTTTCGGAAAGTTCATCTTCTAAGATCATTGTTTCATTATTCTGTTGTTGTTACTTGTTTATTCCATCATCTACATGATTAAGCTTGAATCCAGAATGAGTTTAAGAGGAATCATGATGATTAGTGAGTAAACCACCTTTGAATTCATGGGTTAGGGAGACTAAGGGTGATTAGGCTAGATCTAGGATGTTTTAGTGTAGATTTCTCTTGTTCCTTGCTAGTAGGGTAATCGTAATGCATCTTTTGAGTTGGCCACTCAAGGGTTGATCTTTAGGCATTTCCCACCCACAAGGTGTTTGATGAAATGCCTGAGTCGACTCTCCTAAGCTTTTAACATTCTTTACCAAGGACACTTGTTGTTAAAGGTGTTAAAATGGCTAGTAGACTTATTCTTAATGATTACTTCCATAACATTCAACCGAAGACATTTGATGCTTGAGTTATGTTAGTAAATGAACATTCATCTAGACATAGAGTTTGTTTAGAATTGTGTCTAGGCTTAAGGTTGATAGTTTAATTGATCACCCGTCATCTTTAGTTCGAATCTTGATCACCCAAGGTCTAATTCCCTTTACCCATGAGTTCTCTTTATTCTTAATTGTCAAAGCTATTTAATTTATCGCACTTAGTGTTCTGTTATTGCATTTTAATCTTAGTAGTAATTCAAAACCAATCAATCACATGATCGCACTTAGATTAAGCTAGTACTTGCATTCTCGGTGCTTTTATATCTCTCAGAACTGGTTCGACAATCTTTTATACTACAACATTTGCCTTAGGAGCCTTGAAAACTCCTAACATCAAATTGGCGCCGTTGCCAAATTCTGAGTCGATTAGAACATTGAGATTTAGTCACTTGCTTGAGACTAAGTCATTTTTCTTTTATTTCGTTACTGATTCTTGTCTTCATCTCTTTTTGACATTTCAGGTATATGAACTTGAGGAGCAAGGGCAAACAAACCTAGTTCCACGAGTTCCAGATATCAGGGCTTACGAAAGAGCAATCTCAAGACAGAGAAGACAAGAAGAGCAACAAGCTCAGCCACAGGAGTTGAATATTGACATGGATCCACCAAACGGAAACAACAATAACAACCCTCTACCACAAGGTGGTAACAATGGACCACAAGGGCCAATTCACCCACCCCGACAAGCTCGCGCCATTGGTGCTTATGACCGTCCAAATGTTAATGGTCAGAGGTTGGGCATCCGTGCTCCACCAGTGGAGGCCAACAACTTTGACGTCAAACCTGGACTCCTCAATGTGATAGAGAACAACAAGTATCATGGCTTGCCTGTAGAAGACCCATTTGATCACTTGGACAAGTTTGACAGTTACTGTGGTTTGTCAAAAACCAATGGTGTGTCCGAAGATACTTTCAAGCTCAAGCTTTTCCCTTTCTCTTTGGGAGATAAAGCACGTCAGTGGGAGAAGACTGTACCCAGTGACACCATCACTACTTGGGATGAGTGCAAGAGAGCATTCTTGGAGAAATTCTTCTCTTCCTCCAGAACTGCCAAGCTGAGAAACGAGATCTCTAGTTTCCAGCAAAAGAACTTGGAAGGATTCAGTGAAGCCTGGGAGAGATTCAAAGGCTACCAGTCCAAGTGCCCACATCATGGTTTCACTAAGGAGAGCTTGCTTAGCACGTTCTACAAAGGTGCTCTTCCTAAGTACAGAGCCAGATTGGACACTGCAAGCAATGGGTTCTTTTTGGGCAGAACTGAGGAAGATGCAGAGGAGCTGGTTGACAACATGGTGAAGAGTGATGCAGTCTACAGTGCAGAACACGACAGAGTCAGTAGGGGTGACGACAAGCAGACAAGGAAGGAGATCAAAGCTTTGGAAGATAAGATCGACCTCCTCATTGCTGAAAAAGCCACACAAGAACAAGTGAAATCTGTGGGTAACACAAAGCAGGAAGGACCACCTACAGTCAATGAGGTTGATGGCTTGGAAGGACAAGAAGAGTTGTGTTTCATAAACAACAACGGTAGTTGGTACAGAAAAGAGCCTAACTTCCAGTACAACTACCCACATAAGTCCTACCCCAACAACCAACAAGGAGGATATCAGAATAAGAACAGCCAACAGGGCAACTACCAGTCTCAGCAGCCTCCACCTGGTTTCTCCAACAAAGGGAACCAATCTTCTCCACAACAAGCTAACCCTTCTACCTCTGTTCCTCAGGGAAACAACACTGAAACTCTACTGAAACAGATCCTGGAGTCTCAGAATAGAAGTGAGAAGCATGTTGGCTATGAGCTGAAGAACCTGCATGCCAAGATTGAAGGAAGCTACAATGAGCTCAACAACAAGTTCAAAGCTTTGGAAAACCAGTTTGCTTCAATGAGCTCTAACCAGAGTCGCCAACAAGGGTCACTACCAGGAAAATCTGAGCAGAATCCCAAGGAAACTATGAAGGCTGTCACACTCAGGAGTGGGAAACAACTATCTCCTAAAGCTCTCACCAAGGATGCTGAGAAACTAGGTGAGGGGGTGGCCGTCAACATAGATGATGAGGTTGTGATTGTTGATGAGAAGATCAATGATGAGATTTTAGAGAAGATTGTGGAAGCCAAGGGTAAAGGCAAGGTTGGAGAAGAGAAGAAGTCAGTTAAAGATGGTGAAGTTGCTGCTCCAACAAATGAGAAACCTTTTGTCCCTCCTCCTTATGAACCCAAACTTCCATTCCCTGGAAGATTCAAGAGGCAGCTGCTAGAGAAATACAAGGCTATGTTTGAGAAGCAAATGAGTGAAGTTCAAATCACAATGCCCATCATTGATGCTTTCATGCTGGTTCCTCAATACAGCAAGTTCCTGAAAGATGTTGTAGCTACAAAGAAGAAAGAGATGGAGGGTATGATGATCCTTACTCATGAGTGCAGTGCTATCATCCAGAGGCTTGTTGTTCCTAAGAAGTTAGAGGATCCAGGATGCTTCACATTGCCATGTTCTCTTGGACCTATGGTATTTGAAAGAAGTCTCTGCGATTTGGGAGCTAGTGTCAGCTTGATGCCGTTGTCTGTTGCGAAGAGGCTGGGTTTCACTCAGTACAAGAAGTGTAGACTCTCCCTGGTTTTGGCTGATCGTTCAGTGAAGTACCCTGTGGGTGTCTTGGAAGACCTCCCTGTGAAGGTTGGAAACTATGAGATCCCTACAGATTTTGTGGTGCTTGAGATGGGGGAGGAAGCTCAAGATCCTTTGATCCTTGGAAGGCCGTTTTTAGCTACAGTTGGAGCTATTATTAATGTGAAGGATGGTACGATTGATCTACAGCTGGGAAAAGGGCACACGCTGCACTTTGACATCAAGGAGATCATGAAGAAACCAACTGTCCAAGGACAAATCTTCTACATTGAAGAGATGGATGCTCTTGCTGATGAGCTCCTTGAAGAGATATCACTAGAGGACTCTCTACAGCATGCCCTGACGATAGATAGAGAGGTCGAAGTGATTGAGAATGCTGAGAGCACTGCTTATGGGTTGATGTTGGATTCGCACAAGAGTGTTACTAGTGAGAAGCAGTACGAGGCACTACCAAAGGCGACTCATCAAGAAGCCTTGGTCACTCAACAAGAGGATGTCAAGGAAGATGACTGGAGCGAGCTCAAGGCACCTAAAGTGGAGCTAAAACCTCTTCCCCAAGGTGTAAGGTACTCATTCCTTGGACCCAATGAAACATATCCTGTCATTGTGAGTAGTGAACTTACTGAATCTCAGCTATCTGAACTTTTAACAGCACTTAAAAGATTTAGAAAAGCAATAGGTTACTCACTTGATGATATCAAAGGGATATCACCTACTTTGTGCATGCATAGGATACATCTTGAGGATGAATCAATGACTTCTATAGAGCATCAAAGAAGGTTAAATCCTAACTTGAAAGATGTTGTAAAGAAAGAGATTCTTAAACTCTTAGATGCTGGTGTGATTTACCCTATTTCAGATTCTAAATGGGTATCTCCTGTGCATGTGGTTCCAAAGAAAGGTGGTATCACCGTTGTTAAAAATGACAAGGATGAACTGATACCAACAAGAACTATCACTGGTCATAGGATGTGTATTGATTACCGAAAACTGAACTCTGCATCTAGAAAGGATCATTTTCCATTACCATTTATTGATCAGATGCTTGAGAGACTTGCTAACCATCCATTCTACTGTTTTCTTGATGGTTATTCGGGGTTTTTCCAGATACCCATACATCCCAATGATCAAGAGAAAACGACATTCACATGCCCCTATGGTACCTTTGCCTATCGAAGGATGCCATTTGGGTTATGTAATGCTCCAGCCACCTTTCAAAGGTGCATGATGTCAATCTTCTCTGATCTAATTGAGGATGTTGTGGAGGTGTTCATGGATGACTTTTCTGTCTATGGATCTTCGTTTCCTGCTTGTTTGTCAAATTTGTGCAGGGTCCTACAGAGATGTGAAGACACCAACCTTGTGCTGAATTGGGAGAAGTGTCACTTCATGGTGAAAGAAGGGATTGTGCTGGGCCACAAGATTTCAGAGAAGGGGATCGAAGTAGACAAGGCCAAGATTGATGTGATGGTGGGTTTAGCCCCGCCAAAGTCAGTAAAGGATATCAAGGAGCTTCTTGGGGCATGCTGGCTTCTATAGAAGGTTCATCAAGGATTTCTCTAAGATTGCCAGGCCACTTACCAGATTGTTGTGCAAGGAAGAGACCTTTCTCTTTGGGCAGGAGTGTCTTGAAGCTTTCAAGAAGCTGAAAAGTGAACTTGTGAGTGCTCCAATTGTTCAGCCACCTGATTGGGATCTCCCTTTTGAGATCATGTGTGATGCCAGCGACTACGCTGTAGGGGCAGTATTGGGGCAGAAGAAAGATGGCAAGACTCATGTCATCTACTACGCGAGCCAAACCCTCAATGACGCCCAGATGAAGTATGCCACAACTGAAAAAGAGATGCTAGCCATTGTCTTCGCCTTTGAGAAGTTCAGAAGCTACTTAGTGGGATCTAAAGTCATTGTGTACACTGATCATGCTGCTTTGAGACATCTATTGGCCAAGAAAGATGCAAAACCTAGGCTTTTGAGATGGATCCTTTTGCTTCAAGAGTTCGATCTGGAGATCAGAGACAAGCCAGGTGTTGAAAATGGTGTAGCTGATCACTTGTCCAGGCTGAAAGTGGAGTGTGGTGCTCCCATCGATGAAGGGCTACCAGAAGAGCAGATCATGGTTATTGGAGCAGTGATAGAAGTTTGTGAGACTGGCAGGAAGCTTGAAGAAGTAAAGGCAATAGAAGAGAATGAACCTTGGTATGCTGACTTAATGAACTATTTAGCCACTGGAAAAGAGCCGTTGAATCTTGTGGGTTATGCCAAGAAGAAGTTGTACAAGGATGTGAAGAGATACTACTGTGATGAGCCTTACCTCTACATTCTCTGCCAGGATCAACTCTACAGAAGAGTTGTGGCAAATGAAGAAATTGATGCGATCCTTACACATTGTCATGGGTCATCCTATGGTGGCCACTTTGCTACCTTTAAAACTGTTGCAAAGGTGTTACAAGCTGGATTATGGTGGCCACATATGTTCAAGGAGACACAAGACTTCGTTTCCAGGTGTGATTCATGCCAAAGGAAAAGAAACATCACCAAGAGGAATGAGATGCCTCAAAACCCAATCCTTGAAGTTGAAGTGTTTGATGTGTGGGGTATTGACTTCATGGGACCATTTCCATCATTTTATGGGAACAAATACATCCTAGTAGCTGTTGATTATGTGTCCAATTGGGTGGAAGCTACTGCAAGCCCCACTAATGACGCCAAGGTTGTGACCAAGATGTTCAAGAGCACCATCTTTCCAAGATTTGGTGTTCCAAGGGTTGTGATCAGTGATGGAGGTCCTCATTTCATCAACAGGCTACTAGAGGCACTCCTCAGGAAGAACAGTGTGAAACATAAGGTGGCAACTCCTTACCATCCCCAAACAAGTGGTCAAGTTGAGGTTTCTAAAAGAGAAATAAAGTCCATTTTGGAAAAGATCGTGGGGGCTACAAGGAAGGATTGGTCTAATAAGCTTGATGATGCACTTTGGGCTTATAGGACAGCTTACAAGACTCCTTTGGGGACCACACCTTTCAACCTTGTGTATGGGAAAGCTTGCCATTTACCAGTAGAGCTTGAGTACAAAGCACTTTGGGCAGTTAAGTTACTGAACTTTGACATCAAGAGTGCCAAGGAGAAAAGACTTCTTCAACTGCATGAACTCGATGAGATAAGAATGGATGCTTTTGAGAACTCGAGGATCTACAAGGAGAAAACTAAAGCTTTCCATGACAAGAGCATCCTGAAGAGAGAGTTCAAAGAAGGAGATCAAGTTCTTCTCTACAACTCTAGGTTGAAGCTGTTCCCAGGAAAGCTTAAGTCAAGATGGTCAGGGCCATTCAAGGTTAAGGAGGTTAGACCTTATGGTGCAATAGTGTTGTGGAGTGCTGATGGAAGAGACTTCACAGTCAACGGGCAGAGAGTTAAGCTCTACATGACCACAACACCAGAGGAAGGCGGAACTGCAATTCCACTTTCTGATCCCACCTCCGCCTAATCGTCAAGAGGCAAAGTCAAGCTAGAGACTTAAAACAAGCTCACTTGGGAGGAAGTCCCATGTCTATCCTTGTACATATCTCTTTGCAATTTCTTTTCATTCTGTTTTTAGTTCTTTTGTTGAGGACAATGCAGGTGTTTGGAACGTCTGAGTTCGAGTTAGGGAACGGTCTTCTGGAGCGACACCAACATGTCGCTATGATCGGAGCGACCCCTCCCAGCGATGCACCTAGGTCGCTGCAGCCGGAGCGACCTCCACAGCGAGGTATCCAAGTCGCTCGCAGTTCAGTCCAATTCCGGACTCGAACTGGACCTCAGAGCGACCTCTCACAGCGACCATGCCTAGGTCGCTCCATCCAGAGCGACCTCCACCAGCGATACACCATAGTCGCTCGCGGATTGAGACGCAAAGCAAGGTCTCGGAGCGACCCACCCACAGCGACCATGCTAGGTCGCTCCAAACCGGAGCGACCTCCAGAGCGATGTCCCTTGGTCGCTCGCAGTTCACTAGGAGAAGAGAGGCCTCACAGCGACCCCTCCAGAGCGATGTCACCACGTCGCTGCGCCTCCGGTCCAGGTAAGTGGTTTCATCCTTAAACCGGTTCACTTGAACCAAACCGATCCTAAACCGACCTAAACCCACCCAGATCGACTTCTAACCCTAGACACCCCTCCCTCACTCTCCTACCTCACCAAGAACACTCAAAACTCCCTCATACTCTCTCAAGGTCCCCCTCCACCAAAACCACCATAACTCTCTCAAAACTCCACCAAATCACCTAGTTCTTCTTGCTAAATCCGAGTTTTCGCCCCTGTAGTCTGTTTCACCTTACCCAAGCACCATTTCCTTTCATCCAAAGCAAGGTATTGAGTTTTTGAATTCAATTTCGTAGGTCCATGAACCCTAGAATTTCAAAATCGAAATTTGGTCCTATTCTTGCTTATTTATGGTGAAATAGACTAGGGAAAGCTCATATATCAAGTAGGATTGAAGAATCTATGGTGAAATTGAGTTCAATTTGAGTTTTGTCAAATTAGGGTTCATGGATTTGGGGCTTTTCAATTTTGTCACTATTTGAGTGTGTTTGAGGTTGAGCTTGGTTTGTTAGGGTGTTTAGAGGCTTGATTCATTGTTATTGGGTTACTTTCTAGGTGCTAAAAAGATTAAGTTGTTGTAATGAGTTAACTTGAGCTTAAATTGGTGATTCATTGGTTGAGTTTACTCTTACAACTCTCACTTGCTATTTCTATTCTTTCTCCACTTCATCTACTCATTTCCTTTGCAAGCTTTGATCTTTTCAGGTACAATGGTTAGGAAAACACAGGAATTGAGAGATGCTGAAGCTAGAGAGAAAGAAAGAAGAGAGCATGAACTCCGAAAAAAGACCCTAGACTCGAGCCAACCGAGCCAACTGGGCCCGTCACTGGAGGTACTTCTAGACAGCGAACAATTGCTACAAAGAAGTCAGCTCCACAAGAGAAGAGAGCGGGGAAGAGTCTAGCGGCTCCAACCAATGAAGGGAGCGATGAAGAAAGTGAGGATGATCAAGCTCCCCAAAAGAAAGCCAAAATGTCCAAAGGGAAAGAGGTCGCTGTTGAAAGAGACATGGAGAAGACTCCATCCCAAGATGAGCTGTACCACCACCTGCTGGATGGGATTGGTTGGACTCCTACAAGGTTTGCTGACCTTGAATTGCTGAAGGAGTTGGGCCTTGATTCTGATATTGAGGCAATGGTGAGACATTTGAGGATACCGAAACTCCTCACCATGGCCTATCCTTTCTACAAGGATGCCTCCGCTCAGTTCCTATCTTCCCTAGAGGTCACCTACCACGAGACTCGGCATTTGCGGCAAGGATGGGGCAAGATCAAGTTCAAGGTCCATGGTAGAGTCTACAACATGAACTTCAGGGACATTGGGCAAGTCATGGGCTTTCAAGACCAAGAAGACTCCTCACTTCCCAGATGTGAAAACCTTCCTAAGAAGCTTTGGAAGTTGATCACAGGAAACAAGCACCGCGCAGGAAGTGACAAGAACTCAAGCATCCGTCATCCATCTGTGCGCTACCTTCATAGGATGCTTGTCCATGCTTTCTATCCAAGGAAGCAAGCAGGCAGTGTCACTGAGGAGGACTTACGACTCCTATGCCCAGCTATCAGGCCTTACACTGACCCTGGTGTTCTACCTCTACCGAGCGAAGACATCTATGCTACATTTGGGATGGTTGGATTCTTTGTGAGTCGTCTTGAGCATTACAAAAACTGGGCATGGACCACCACAGACAACAAAGCCAAGATTGGGATTGGTAATCTGATCACACCTCTACTTGAGTTTATGGGAGTTCGGTTGGGGAAGGCAACATGGGGACCGAGTTTCATTGATGGCCCCTACTTGAAGATCGCTACTTACTTCAGTGGAAGGTATGGGCAAAACTATGTCTACCAATACACCTTGAGCGGTCAGCAGGTTGAGGTGCTACTTCCAAACAAGGAGCTAACGAGTTTGGAGAGACCTGGAGCAGTTAGCTTCGACATTCCCCAGGAGGCCTTCTTTAGAGAGCATGGACATCTTGATCCCATGGCTGCATCGGGGAGCAGGAAGAGTGCCCCTATGAGACGAGAAGAACCTGAGGAGGATACACCTGATCAAGTCTATGGTCCTCCGCGCTACTACTTCCAACCCTTCGAGGGAGTCTTACCCCATGGCGCTCTTCGTGACGCGCATGAGCATATTAACAGACTCCAGCGATGGAACAAAGCCCAAGACCGAGCCTTCTACAAGCTCAAGACAAAGTACAAGGAGCTGAAGAAGACAGTGAAGAGCCAGGCCAAAGCTTCAGCCAAGTTTATGAAGAAAGTGGCTGATGTATTGGTTAAAGGAGGAGTAGCAGGATGCAGCTCTAGTGACTTCGTTATGGGGAACACTTCAGCTCCTCAGCCTCAGCACCATAGCCCACCGCGCACAGATAGCCAGATCGAGCGTGCCAGGCGCAACTTCCAAGCTCCAAAGGCTGCTTCCGGGAACCAGTCTCCCTCCTTCACCTCCTCAGATGACGACTCTGGTGACGAAGCAGACAGCGTACCAATGGGCCAATACGGTGCACCGTACAACCACTACAACGCCGCCTACAGCCACTACGACGCCCCATATGGCTATGGCGCTCCACCAGCAGGTTACTACCTTACGTACCCTGAGGAAGGCGGGTCAGGAGACACCAACCCTGACAACTAGCGAGGTACTCCAATACTTTCCATTGTACATACCATTTTTTATTCTGCATTTTAGTTATCTTTTGGGTATCTCTTTCAACTTAACAACACAGAGACTGTGTGAATTAAGTTTGGGGGAGGTACCAAGTATTTAATCATGTTTTCTTTGATGATCTTGAGTCTCATGCATTGCATTGTACATACATATATGCATAGAAAAACAAAAAAAATTGAAAAAAAAACAAAAAGAAACATGTAGTTGCATTCATCCTCTTAAGATTGAGTCTAGATCATATAGGTTGCATTCATATGCATTGGGAGCAATGATTGCAAAACACCTTGTAAAGAACACTTGTCAAGAGCTCAAAATGACACCCTAGTTAGACATATCAAGTAGCTTAAGCATCTCTTGAAAGCCTTGCACGCTTCGAGCCTTGAAAACTCTTCTTGAAACATGTTTGCTAGCTTGAAATTGACATTGTTCTTGAAACCAACTCCAATCTGAAATTTGGCTTAATGAACTTAATCTCTCTTGCATATGGGCACTTGCATACTTGATCATGGATCTCATACACATTTGGGTTACCTTATTCCATTTTAACCACTCTTTGTTAACCCAAATGGAACTCCACACCCTTGAATCCAAGCCATTCCTTTGAGACCAAACATTTGATTTGCATGAGTGAGGCCTCTTTCGATAGCTTGTCATGTGCAAAATCTTGAGAGTATTGGAGGCGACATAGGATTGTTCTCATCTCTTGCTAGCATAGGAACCTGTTTTGAGCTAGCATCTAGGATGGTGAGTGGGTATGTGCTCTTAAGTTGATATTTGGGGAAAGAAGAAAGCCATTAGGGACCAAAAGAAATGAAAAGAAGCTCTAGATTGTGTTAAAAGAAACCCTCCCCTATAAAAAAAAGAAAAACAAAGAAATAAGTTTGGGGGAGGAGATGTGTAAAGAAGAAAAGTTAGAGCTAAGGAATAAAAAGAGTATGAAGAGTCCCTAGTTGGTTGTGTAAAAAAAAGAGAGAAACCTGTTCATTGGTGAGTGATGTGAGCAAGGGTGATTTGGGGCCATGGGATGAAGAAGAAGGGTTAGAACTTGTGATCACTTAGGAAAGGGTAGAATGATGAGAATAAGACTATGTATGCATGAGTTGCCTCTAGTCTTAGATAAATTTTGCATAATGATCAAGCTCCTTGTTCTTGAGTGATAGCTACTAAAAGAAAAATTTGGATGCATTTGAACCCTCCTCTTTGTTCTCATTAGACCATTCGCATGCCTAGCCAAATGATTGAGATCATGTGCCCATTTGTGAGAATTCGCCCTATGTGTGTGTATGTGAATTAATGTGAGAGTTGGTTGAAAGAACTTGTTAATTGAAAAGCTTTGCACCTTGCTAAAAGGCATAAGAGTTCTTTGACAGGCCTAGAGAAGCTAGAGTATAATGGAAGAGTGTGCTCATGCTACTTGCTATGTCTCTTTAGGATGTCAAGTTGAGTCTTTAGATGTGTTTCTTTTGGTTATGAGCTCCCGCTTTCAAACCCTTCTCCCTATGAGTTCTAGAAAGTTCACTTGTGGACAAGTAAAGGACAAGTTTGGGGGAGTTGATGTCTTGCATATTTTCATTGTTTTATCCACCCATTTACATGCATTTTGATCATGTAGACTAGGATTTAGTCATTTCTAGGTTGCATTTTGCATACATGACTTCTTATCAGGTTTTGGAGTATCCTTGGAGTTCTTGAAGATGGTTGGAGGCTTTTGGAGCTAAAAAGGGAGTCAAAGGTGATCATAGGACAAGTGGAGATGGAACTACGTGCCAGAGCGACCTCATGACGTCGCTCCCATCCAGAGCGACCTCTACAGCGAGGTACGATGGTCGCTCGGCGTCGTGTCGCTTTGTGGCATGTGGAGGACCCTGGAGCGACCTGCCCACAGCGACCATGCCAGCTCGCTCCCAACTGGAGCGACCTCCAGAGCGATGGCAAGAGGTCGCTCGCAGATCGAGACACGAAGAGAAGCAGCAGAGCGACCCCTCCGGAGCGATGTCACCAAGTCACTGCGTGTCCTTGTTTAGACGAAACTCAAGTTATTTCAGGGACCTTTTGGTCATTTTGTTTCATTGTTTTACATTTTCTAAACCTAAGTTAAGTACCTCTGTAAGCCGTTTCTGGGCGGATTATCTTTGTTCTTGAAGAAAAACACAAAAACCTTTCGGAAAGTTCATCTTCTAAGATCATTGTTTCATTATTCTGTTGTTGTTACTTGTTTATTCCATCATCTACATGATTAAGCTTGAATCCAAAATGGGTTTAAGAGGAATCATGATGATTAGTGAGTAAATCACCTTTGAATTCATGGGTTAGGGAGATTAAGGGTGATTAGGTTAGATCTAGGATGTTTAGTGTAGATTTCTCTTGTTCCTTGCTAGTAGAGTAATCGTAATGCAACTTTTGAGTTGGCCACTCAAGGGTTGATCTTTAGGCATTTCCCACCCACAAGGTGTTTGATGAAATGCCTGAGTCGACTCTCCTAAGCTTTTAACATTCTTTACCAAGGACACTTGTTGTTAAAGGTGTTTAAATGGCTAGTAGACTTATTCTTAATGATTACTTCCATAACATTCAACCGAAGACATTTGATGCTTGAGTTATGTTAGTAAATGAACATTCATCTAGACATAGAGTTTGTTTAGAATTGTGTCTAGGCTTAAGGTTGATAGTTTAATTGTTCACCCGTCATCTTTAGTTCGAATCTTGATCACCCAAGGTCTAATTCCCTTTACCCATGAGTTCTCTTTATTCTTAATTGTCAAAGCTATTTAATTTATCGCACTTAGTGTTCTGTTATTGCATTTTAATCTTAGTAGTAATTCAAAACCCAATAAATCACATGATCTCACTTAAATTAAGCTAGTACTTGCATTCTCGGTGCTTTTATATCTCTCAGAATTGGTTCGACAATCTTTTATATTACAACATTTGCCTTAGGAGCCTTGAAAACTTCTAACATCACCAATCGCCAACAATGTTCTTCAAGCGAGTCATCACATTACCATTGAACGCTGCCTTTACCTGCTCGTTGACGGCGATAGACCAATTCCATTTTTGCTGAAAAAACATTTAAAAGAAATAAATGCATTTTAAATCACAATACATAAAAATAGAACACTTAATACTTACTGCAAAACAGTTTTACCAAGTTCTGCGAATGTGGTCCAGTGTAAGAGATTAGTTCGGATGCGATTCCTTGAAACCTACAAAATTTGAAAAAAATATATTAGAATAATATATAATAGTAATAAATGCAACTAAAATAATAATAAAAGATATATTAAATTTACCATAAAGTGCTTGGTGGTCGGTCGGGGTCGATGATCTCTAAAATTTCTCGTCCCGGCATCTGGAGAAGGTCTTCCACAGTAAACCTAGCATAAAGAGCATCCGGTGGCACCATCAAATCTGGATGGACACCTGGAGGAGGCGGAGCAGGTTCAGGAGCTGGGGCAGGTACATCAGAAGCTGGAGCATGCTGTAGAGGAGGCTCATACGGAGTAGGAGGCACAAACGGGGGAGGACGAGGACAAGGACGAGACATAGACGGGGATGTTCCTTGAGATTGGCTCTCAGTGACAAACTCCTGGCCGGATCCAGTGTCGGAGCTAGAAGCTGAAGGATTGTCATTCCCTTCGAGAAAAGTAGACCCATACGAGGGCCTAGCATTTCTAAGTCTCTTACTACCGCGAGCAGGGGTACTCATATCGTGTAAACTAGAAGGTAAAAAAGATTGATTAAAAACAATTTTAATCAATTAGTAAAAAAACTAAAACTAATTGCAAACCTAATTTAATTTTATCCTAAAACTAAGCAAAGCTAATCTAATTCATTCCTAGAATAACCACCAAAAAGTAAACAAAAAAATTACCTAGGGAGATGCTAGAGAGAGACTAAGGAGCAACTAAATGGCTTCCAGTTCTCGATGTTTATATAGGACTATGAGGATCGTCGTAAACTAGAAGGTAAATTACAACTAGATAAAGAGGACCCGCGTTTTTGTTTTCATTATGACAAACTAAACAGGACCCGCGTTTATGTGTTACAACGAATTAGGGACGATATACTAAGAAACTGAAGAGAAATGACCACCAGAACAATTCTTATCAACTCCGTGTGGCTTTACGCGGAGTCGATAAGAACTGTTCTGTTGACTGTGCACTCTCATCTTTCAGTTTTTTTTTTGGTTTTCCTGTTTGTATCTTTAGAATGGGAGAGTGGTGCATATTTATAGGATTTTTTAGTAATTGTTGTAAAGGTGAAGTAAACTTACGGCGATTTAAGGACGACCCGCGTTTATGTTTTACGACGAAATAAGGCCGAACCGTGAAAATAACATCTCTGTTACGACGAATAGGGTACGATGAATAGGGTACGATGAATAGGGTACGATGATATAAGGACGACCCGCGTTTATGGATTTCGACAAAATAAGGACGACCCGTGAATAACATCTCAGTTACCACAAATAGGTTTATCCCCTAATGTCAAAACCCCAAACTCATAACTTCTAACTTGTAAAAAATTACTTCTAACCCATAACTTCCAAACCACAAACATGTAATAATACTTGTTTTCACTTGAAGAATGTGTTAAACACATGATTTGTTACATAATCTTAAAATGTTAATGCAATAACATTGTAACATAAATTCACTCGTACTTGGAACCATCACTCGGGTCATCACTAGGATCATCGCTTTCTTTTAATTCATCTTCATTAACTTCATCCGCAGTATCGTCTGGAAGATCTCCATATCCCTGGTTTTGCGGATCAACAAGTAAGATTTCATCTCTGGGTTGTTCAGGTACTTCCACTTCATTTACAGGATCTTCTTGCAAAGACGGATGTTCATCACCGAATACTCGGCCCCGAGGTGAACTTTTATAGCGGCTAACATCCCATATGTCGGAAAGTCACTGATGGTCCACAAAAGAATTGCTGGAATTGTAAAGTTTGTCCTCGTTGAACAATCATATGTCTGCACCCCTGTTGACCACAATTCCTTCAATTCTTCTATCAGAGGTTGTAGAAAAACAGCGAGGGATCGCTTCGGATTCTTGGGCCCATGTATCAATATACTCATGAAAAGAAATTCCCTTTCAATAGACATCTCTGGTGGAAGGTTGTATGACGTCAAAATGACTGGCCAAAGCGATTATTGTCTTCCAGACATTCCAAAAGGACTATATCCATCTATGCACAACCAAAGATAAACATTGCGAATGTTGCTTGCAAAATTAGGGTATACCGAATTCAAGTGCTTCCACACTTTTGCATCTGAGGGATGATTGATCTCGCCTTCCTTCAGAGTATGTTCTGCATGCCATCTCATCGTTGTTGCAGTCTTTTCAGATTGATATAATCTCTTCAGCCTATCTGTAATAGGTTAATACCACATCCGCTGGTATGATATCCTATTCCGCCCACATCCTTGCATTTATATCATGGTTTCTTGCAAAATTGACACTCCAACAATTCCACATCTTTCCTACAGTAGATCATTCAGTTGTCTATACACACATCTATCATCTCTGAAGGTAAGCCAAGACTATAAACCCGTTTCTGAATCTCATAATAAGATTCAAGTTTTCTTCAGGCAATTACTCTTTAAACAACTCAGCCCATGCATCCATACAAACTTCATGTAAATTATGGTGTATTTTGATATTCATCATCTTAGCTGCCAATGATAATTTAGAAAGACATTCTCTAGAACCTTCATAAATTGGATGATTAGGTGCGGCTAGTATTTCATAAAACGTTTTTGCATCCAAGTTAGGTCTCTCTACATTTTCTAGTACTTCCGCTAAATTTCCAACTTCTGCAGCAACTACTGAAGTTGTTTCACGAAATGCATTTTTAATCATATCATGCATCTTATCATGACCTACCTGATCCTCCTAAGGATCATCAGAATGCAAATGACTCGGTTCTTCCCTATTACGACTTTCTTCAAACTGATTACTACTATTACCTTCATAATTCCTACTATCACCCTCTCCATGGGGATACCAATGTAGTAAAGGAGGTAAATCCTTTATTTACTATATGTTTCCAAACTGTTTCACTACGAGCAAACTCGGTATTATGCAATTACGACATGGACAAAACATTTTACCCGTTTCATGTGTGACAGGCGCGGTTCCGCCTTGGTGCGTAAATATCTTCGCCGTTGAGAAAATCGTTTGTCACAACTCTTGCAGAATCTTTATGTGCATACATCCAACTCCAAAGCTCATAGATATTGGCACTGTGAGACATTTTTTTACTCTGTTTTCTTTTCTTTTTGTTAATAATGATAGAGGAGAGCATATTTATAGGAAATTTTTGGGAATGTTACAAAGAATTTACTACCATTTCAACCAAACGTATATACAAACATTTATCAAATTACTCGTATATCAGTCGTTAATTAGATACAAAATAGTTGATGTAACGTAGTCATACATTAATGTCTACTTTACATCTACCAGTACAATTCGTCGTAACAAAGTTGTTATATTACTTCCACTTTATGACAGAATAATTTCGATGTAGTGTGACTTCTCCTTTATGATGATTTCAAATTTCGTCGTAAACCTGAAGTAAATTCGATGTAAAATTACGAATTCAAATTTTAGTCATAAATCGTAGTCGTTATACTCATGTTTTCTTGTAGTGCTTGACCCCAACATTTAGCCCCTCAAATCGTTAGATATTAGATGTAATTTCTTGCGAGGTAGTAATTGGCGTGTTAGGTGGAATCAATGGCTAAAAAGGTCTGTTGACGAAACCAGTTTTTTTGAAAGTTGATAAGATTGGGGCTACACCTTGTGAAGGCTGCCTACGTCCTCTTGTTGAAGGGATCAAGCCTTTCATAGTTTGTCTTGGAGTTATGGTTCTTACGACATTTTTACAGTCGGAATTGTATTGTTTAGTTGTATGTCGTGTAGAGATTATCGAGCATGTTGTTGCCGATGTCATTTTATATTGAACCTTTGTCGGCCTCGATACTAGTCTTGTAGGATTTTTACGTTATCTAAGTGTGGCCGTATCCATGTTTTCAGGACTGGCCGCATGTTGCCTTGAATCCATGCCGATGTGCGGCTTCTTTTAAATGAATTGCGTTTCGTGGTTTTAAGATCGTATGAGTATTCCTGTGAATGTAGAGGGAAGAGTATGAGTTTTCATCTCATATCTAACTCTTTGACGGATCGTGATACTTTTCATTGTATAAGATGAGAATATCCGAAGGCTTGTGTTTGAGAGGTTTCATGAACGCGAAAATATCAACGAAGAGACATGTTTTAGGATCTCGTATCGGTTCTATATCATGCCCTGAGATGTTTGAGAGCAGTGTGCTGCGTTTAGGGAGGACCTAGGCATAATAGCGGTTTAGAGTTTGCGATGATTATTTCGGCTTACTTACCCGTAGTATATTCGACCTGATTGCGTCTCGATATTGAAGTCTGCGATAAGTTCTCGGCTTATATGACTTGCATTGATCGGGAACCGAGCATCTCTCCAAAGAAAATTTTGAAGTCGTTTGGAAGCGCTGACCAAAAGTTTGGATTTTTATAGTGCGATATTATCTTTGTGTCGGATGTCTGAGAGATATCTCTATGGGAGGAGATGACTTAGTCTGTTTACGACATTTTAAAGTTTGTTGTGATCAGAAACAAACATGATGCTAAATGTTTACAGTTTGAGCCTTCGCAAAGGATGTAAGCGTCTTTCCTCACTGTGCTTTGTGAAGAGTCGACCCTTGGAGATTTATTTTGTATATTTTAAAAGATTTTTGTATAGCTCTAGGATCTTTTCTCACTGTGCTTTGTGAAGAGTCGACCCTTGGAGATTTATTTTTTTATATTTTAAAAGATTTTTTTTATAGCTCTAGGAGATGGAGATTTATTTTTTTATATTTTAAAAGATTTTTTTATAGCTCTAGGAGATTTGTTACGACTTTTTCCTTATATGCCGCTTTTTATGGGTAAAACGTTGTTGGCTTAAAGTAAATTGTGGAGCATATAGAACTTGGTTGATTTTTTCGACAAGTTGGTTCATTTTTTCGACAAGTTCAAGTTTTTGGTTAACCATTCCATTGTTAGGACTGATTCCTGTTGTAAATAATTTTTTGTATGATTTCCATTTTTGGGTTATTCGATAATTATTTGTGTAATCGTCACTTGGCGTTTTTAGACGAATCGCCGATTGTCGTTTTGCCGTTAAGTGATTGGATGGAGCGGTGGTCGTTCAAACTTTCTGGCTTGGCATGAAGGCTGTGTTCAGCCGCATAGCCAAGGAAGTTGTTGGTCAAGGACTAGACCGTGGCACTTTCGTCTTAACATTAACGTCAAGTTAGTTTATAATTTTCCTTAAAGGGGGTGCCGAGTTCTGGTTCGGGATTTTACTTGAAGGCGTAACTGGCCGAGGGCCACAAAACGTTCGTTGAGATTGATTGGCCAAGTATGCCGCAATTTTCCGTGTTAAGATGGCCGATGGTGGTAGAAAATGATTTTCTACTTTAGGTTATCAATTATACGATGAATGTTTTGTATAATTCTTCCTTTAATCGTATGACAATTGTTTCGTTTTTGTTCGAGGAAGATGAAGCCTAAGAGGCTTGCTAAAGAACCCGTGCAGAGAAGTTGCGGGATGATTGCCTGATCGGATGCAACCGAGGGGAGTGGAAGGCAGAAGCCAGCAAGCTGCAAGGCTGAAGAATAAGATTTGTAAGATCGTAATGCGAAGAGATAAAATTTTGATTGGTCGTCCAAAGTCGGATCATACAACTTCATTTTTTCTATATGGAAAACACTTTTTCATAAAACCTGGTATGTTTATCCTCAAAAGTTGCTTCGTATGACTTGATCTGACTATACGAAGGATTTTTCATGTAAGTTTAACAAGAAGGGCTTCTTAAAGAAGTGAATAGATAACGTTTCTCGCAGATTACTTGTGATGTTTGCGAGAGAGGATTAGGTTTTCCTCATTCGCGTTTTTATGTCATTTTACATGATACCGATCTTGTTTTCTTGCAGACCGGTTCATATAAATTGTTTTAGTTATACAAAAGTAATGGGTGTTCGGTTTTGTTAAGATAGTTAGTCGTTGCGATGTATGGAGATGTCAAAGTAGCGAGGTTTCTGCAGATTTTTTTGGGAAACATTTCCGCTTTGATTTCCATCATTGGTGAAAGTTGCTTGGAGTTACTCATGGAGTTTTACCGAAGTTTATTTCGCTATGATCTAGTCGCAGAATGTTTTCATAGATTGTTGTTTGCTTTTGGGACAATTTTTATGAGGCATCACATTGTCTAAATATTTTTGTGCCTATTTTTGCTAGATTTTGCTTTGTCGAAAGCGTTTCCTTGATGTCGAGGCAATCGCGTTTTTGAAGTATGGGAGTATATGAGTATAGTATACGTACCAACTCACTCTTTTTTACGAAAGAAAACGACTGAATCGATATTTTGAAGGCTTGTGTACGTTTTATCTTTTGAGGATTGAGATGATCTGACTCGATTTAAAGACGATGTTGGGATTGTGACTTGGTGGTTTTGAAGTTGATGACTTGGAATATGTCAATTTTGAGAAAATTACTCGGAACGAGTCAATTTTAAGATGACGTTCGTGTCTCTAGTTCTTTCTTTCTTTCTTTTGGAAGCGAGCTGAGTATGCGTGGCGATCGTTTCTCGGTTTTGCGAGAATTTAGATTGGCTTGCAAGGTGTGCCTGGACAGTTAAGGAACAATAGATCGAGATACGAAAAATTGCCTAAGATTTAGTTCTCTAGATTATCCACCTAGATTTAAAGTTCCCTAAAGTTTACAACAATATTTAAACCATTTTATATCTTCATAGCTTCCTACGAAATTCCAAGTCTGATTTCAATAATTTCAAAATCGGACATATCTTAGTTTTCTCGAAAATTCAGGTTTTCCTTTTCTCCATTTTGCTTGATCATTTCCCCTTCCTCTTCTCCAGTTTTTCCACCCCTTATGGATAGTAAGAATATTGATTCTTCTTGTATTACTTTACTTTCCTGGCCGCGTTTAGGCTGAACCCTCTTACGGTTTTGGTTCGGCGATCTGTATTTTTTAGATCTGGGTTTTGTTCTCTGTATCATTGGTTTTACGAAGAAGAATGAGTATCTTGTCGAAAGCCTTTTGTGTTTTAGAATTAGCCAAGGGCGGTGGGAAGCTGCCAAGGGCGATCAGAAGATGCCAAGGGCGATCAGCAAGACTCGTTGGGCGATCGGGAAGACTCGTTGGGCAATAAGGCAAAAGAGAGAGAACGGTGAGGTCGTGAAGAGAGGCTGATAGGCAAAGTTCAGTTTTTAGCTCTTGCTCCATCTATTTCCTTCTCCAAGATTCCTTTTGTACGATCTTGTTTGAATTCTCGAAGATTGTCGAATTTTTTCACGAAAGATGTCCCGTAAAATGTTGCCGAGTTTAATTTCTTGAAACTTGTTTCGTAAGATTTTGCCAAGCTTAATTTTTTGAAAATTCTTCAGTAGAATGTTGTCAAGCTTAATTTTACGAAAGTTTTATCGCAAAAAATTATTGTGTTTAATTGTCGTTTCATAAAATGTTGTTGATCTTAATTTTATGAAAGTTATTTCGTAAAATGTTTTCGAGTTTGACTACACGAGACCTGTGTTTTGGAAAACTCATTTTTTGTGGCTATTCCGCAAGTTTAGTTTCCGAGTTTTATATCAGAAACTATAACTGTGATGGGCTTAATTTACGCGAATAAACTAAATCAGAAATATTCTCATTTACGTAGGATTCATCCGAGGGAGTTTTGGGTAGTTTTCCTAAGTAAGTTTAGGTGACAATCATCGAGAATGCACTGAATATGCTACTATAGAAGTGACGCCTGAATTTTTACGAAATCTTAGATTTCAAAAAACATTTTAGCAGTGAGGGATACGATCTCCCGTTTTGCTTAGTTTAATCTTCTTCAGTCGTTTTAGGTTTTGAGTGATTCGATAGAAATCAACTTTGTTTCTTCGAAAAATTTTCGGACGAAGTACGACAGGGGGTTGTGTCCGATTTTCTTTGATTCCTTTTTCCGCGAGTAATCTAGGTTTTCTCCACGATTTTTAAGAGAGCAAGTTTGTTTTTCCGAAAACGTTTCAGAAAACGTCTTTTGGTAGAAACTTTACGCGTTGAGATTTCTCCAGCTTGATAATGAGACGAACTTTACGGGGTTTGATAGATTTTATCGTTGCCCTTTCTGTTATAGAGAGAAATCACGAGCTTGTTTCGGTTCTCTAGGTTTTCGATTTTCTCTAGCACTGCGGCGTTTGCGTAAGTGTTGGCCATATGTGCAGTTACTGCTGGAGTGCTTTACCAGCATTGTTGCGAGCTGTGAGTTTGTCTTTCATATTTCAGGACATGGTTTCTATTAAGAAATTTGTGGCCATGATCTAGAGTAATCCGCCCCTCTCCTTCTAGTGCCAAACTGTGGGAACCGAAATTCACACTGTCGGTTTTAGTGAACAGAGGAAAGCAAACCAAACCCTACTTTCCTTGAGATTTGGATTCTCTGCAAAAGCCATCGACAAGTAATTGAAAAAATGCATAAAATATGAGAAGATGAGAAAACAAATTACAAATAGTTTCATCTTTTTTTTTGAATTCTCGTAAGAGCATAGCGACTGTTACAACATATTGTAAAAGCTTTGGCCTCAAGATCTGTAAGCAAGTTTTCTAGTTCTAGCCACCTAAAAACTTAAACCTAGTTGAGTTGCAGCTCAATAACAAAAGACGAAGAAGACATGAAAAAGGTCTTGTTGATTTTGTACTGGACCTTATGAACGGATGCCTACGTACCCTTTTTGAGGATCAAGCAGAACATAGTTCAGTTTATAGATAGTTGAACAAGAGATCGAACTGCCTTTGCAAGATCGTCTAGTAGTCGAGTGTAGGACATAAAAACTAAGCATGTCGAGTATAATGCCTAAGGTTTCTAAATGCAGAGAGTTCATAGTCTAAAAATTCATTTCTGCGTCCCTCACCCTTCCTTCTCTTATATAGGTCGTTAAGGTCGGTCATAATTCCTTTTCTTCCCCCTATTCGAGTTTATCCTTCCGCGGAAGCCTTCTTTATCTTCTTGATTTTCCATAATTATCTTTTTTCCATGTATCTTCTTCAGATATCCCATTGACCATCATTATAGTTGGGTTCATTCTCGTCTTAAACCGTAAGTGGGATTTTTTTTTTGCGTTTTAGACCCTTTCGGGTCGTTTTGCGATAAAAGCGATATTTACGATTTCTTTTGGAGAAATCGTCCTTTGTATGTTTACACGATACTGGCTCCGTGAAATAATAAATCAGTCGTATAGTCGAGATAACATTGGTGTTTAAGTTATCTGTTATCGTTTTATACGATTGACTCTGAGTTTTACGAGAAACAAGTCTTTACAATTTTTATTGTAAAACTTCAACCAGAAACTCCAATCGAGACAAAACAAGAAAAAACCTAGTAAAGGTTCAATGGAGAGAGTGATGAAGAGGATACGGTTTAGTCGACCATGTTTGACTAGACGATTGTACGCATCTAGTCGCCCATGGGCAACTAGACTTTGTGGAGAATCTAGTCGCCATGGGCTACTAGACGTGGGGTGCGTCTAGTCATGGGCGACTAGACTTTGCCAAGAGTCTAGTCATGAGCGACTAGACTTGGTAGTGAGTCCAGTCGCTTGTGGGCGACTAGACGTTGCGTGTCTAGTCTCCCACGAGCGTCTAGACTTGGAGGTGATGGGTTGTTCCTTCGATCTTACATCTTCACTAGTGGGCTAGGACGAGACAGATTGGGCAATAGGGAATTCAGATTCAACGATTTCTTGCTTTGTTTTTATTCGAAGGAGACATAACGTTTCCACCGTATCTTTTAGATATCGGTTCCGTCATGACCGTTTTTTACTCCAACAACGAAATATTGTTTCATATATTTCGTCATTTCTCCCAAAAAAACATTCCGCAATAACGTTTTTTCGATCAATTCATCTTCGGATAAATATTCTTTTATTCTTTTTTTTCCAGGATGAAATATACGAATTTTATTCTTGTATCCTTACACAAATAGTTTTGGCTTATGCCATATAGTTTCTCTGACATTTTTAGCTTATATTTGCTTAAGGCACAATTTCTCGGAGGATTTTAGTCGTTGCTTTTGACATGACCAATTTTGACCCCAAGATTTACTAATTGAATTCTTGTTCTATGATTGAAAACCCCTTGGCCTAATTCACTACCTGAAAACCCTAGATCTAGCTATTTTCCTTACTTGTTTACAAACCAACTATTTCTTATTTACTATTCTTAAAGTCTTATTAGTTGCCTAGCTTAACAAAGTCGATTATCAAATCTATTGTGTGCCCTCGATCTATGTGGTTTTTATCTCTAAGTAGTACAACTGAACTTCTTATTTGAGAGACTAATCAGTAGCTCTAGGGTTATATGAGCACATATAACATACCACTTACACTTAAAAAGTGTGATTTTCAAATTGACCGCCCCCTCATACTCAATTTGTATGATATCAGTTAAGACCGTAGTAATCAGCATCATCAGATGCATTTGGGTAACTCTCGCTCAACACATACACTGTAGTTCGAAGTCTTTCGTTCCTCATCTTGCTTTTGTTTATGAAACAAAAAGCCTTTGGAGAACTATATAGGCCAGGTTTTGGCCTTATTCACGGGTCCATGCACAATATCTTTAATCCAAGGAGGAAAATGATGTGTGTTGCTCCAGTAAGTAACATGCATATATATATATTGAGTTATAAACACTTACATACATATATAAGGTGTATTAGTCAGACGTATATAATCTGTGACCCATAAATGATATATGTCAGCTCTCTTCATGGAGAGTTCTTTTTCGAAGAGATATGGGTTTTTAGCAGTTACAAAATCTTCAAACATGAAATTAATATGAGAAATTATAGTAGAGTAAATAAAAAAAATATGATAATCACCAAATTATATCTCTTAAATGGCTGAAAATAATCACAATTTCGTAAAACATAGCATCTATAATCTTTCTCGAAAAGTCATATTTCTTGATTTTCCTCACTTGGATGAACTACGTGTGAATATATATCAGGTACCCAAGGAAAATGATATACATGTACTTCACCTTCATCAAATCTTGTTAACCTGCCCAAATGATTATGAAAAGTAATAAACATTATATAGAATAAAAATAATGTGTCTACACACAAAAAAGAGAATCCGAGGAATGATGATACTGTTTATCTTGATTTTTTGTATATGATCAGCAAAGTAGTGCGCTGAGAAGTAAGCAATCTTGTCATTGATATATTGATTCAACTATCGAGCCGGATGCAAATCTTTTGTTCTTTGCTTTCGCTTTCAACGTTTTGAAAACATACATACACCTATATTTCACAAGTCCTCCTAGTTCATCTTCGTAGGGGAGATGTATAGGAAGGTGCTCGATGACGTTAAAAATGATGGTGGAAATACATTCTTCAAATTGCAGATGATTAAAACAATGTTTTTTAAAAAAACAGTGGATGTGATTTTTTTGCAAAGTTCTTGAGCAAATGTCACGAAAAAAAATCCTCCAACCCCTACAATATTCTAAATGTAGATCTTAGTAATACACACTATAATCATGTATAAATTTATATCATTTAAAATATAAAACTATAACTAATTAGCACCCGATAAAGCAAGATGGACGTTATGGTCTAGGAGTTCTTAAAAGATAAATGGAAGTGGTCGCTCTATAGAAATATGGAAATCGTGACCCTTCATTCTCAAAACTTGTTATTCTCTATATCAACAGAACTAGCTAAGTCTGAAGAACATCAGCCTAGGAATTTAATCGTTTGTCTCACACATTCCAATAAACCTTTTCTTTCGTCTTCATCCAATGTGTAGGGATGAAATGAAGCTTGACCATCACCATTAACATGTAAGTATGGCTGACCACAGAATAGTGCTATATCCAATCTTGAATTGCTTGTGTCTTTGGATTTCCTTTTACATTCATAAGATTATTCATGTTGCTGTAAAAAAAAATCTTCTCTATATGCATCACATCAAAATTATGGCAGAGAATTAGGTCCCTCCAGTATGGCAACTCCCAAAATATGCTTTCCTTGTGCCAGTTATGGTCTTCCCATAGCTAGACTTCTTTTTTTCATCATCGTTTACACCGCACATACACGTTTTCAGTAGAGTGACATTGTCTAACCGCTCATAATAAACTTGCTCACCAGTCAATGAATTAGGTGGAAAATCCTTTAAGGCGTGTTTTCCCTTCAAGAAGTGCTTTCTATTCTTTCTCAGTGGATGGCCATGATGAAGAAATCTTCGGTGACAATCAAACCAACAAGTCTTCCTTCCATTAGGCAGATAAAAAGCAATTTGTATACTATATCCAATTTGGAAAAGATAATTTACCATGGTTCGTCCATTTTGAGAGAATGCCATACACGAGAAAGTCGCTTGTCTTCCACATCAGCACGGTTTTAAGATTAAAATTTTGATTAAGGACACATTGTAAGCTTCAACTTCAGTTGACCACAATTCTTTTAACTCCGCAATCAGAGGTTTGAGGAAGATATCAAGACTAGCTCGCGGATGATTTGGCCCAAAAGTCAGAATTGTAAGAAACAAATATTATATATTCATGCACATACCATGGGTAGATTATATGGAGTTAAGATCACATGCCACAACGAATGATTACGAGACTTCCCAAATAGATTGAACCAATATGTACATAATCCAAGAAAATGTTACGAAGTTCTTTGGAAAACTAGGGATATATATATCTTGAAAGTAATTCCATTCCGCTGCATCAGACTGATGACATATTTGTCCCTCCTTTGCTTGGTACTCCGCATGCCATTGCACTGCTGATGCAGTCTTCTTGTTGAGATACATTATCTTCAACATATCAAGTATAGGTAGATACCACATATGACTATATGGTACTTTGGTTTTACGTCGTTTGTCCCTAGGCTTCCATCTTCTACACCACAAAATTGACACATTTCTCACCTTTCATTTTCTTTCCAAAAGATCATACAGTTGTTAATATAAACATCAATTGTATAATATGGGAGCCCTAAATTGTGCATCAACTTTTATGTCTAGTAGCATGATTTGGTTGCCATGTTTCCATATTACAATAGTCTATCAACATTAGGCATATAAAATCCACACCCTTCACTCTTATTGTAATCTTCCTTAGTTTGCAAGACCCGAGCAACTAAGGATAACTGCGAGTGACCTTCACGACAACCATCGTACAAATAAGTTTTTGCTCCTTCCAACAAGCCGTAGAAATTCTTTAAATGGTGGCTTATCGGGTGTACTACATTCTTAAATGGTGGCGTACCGAGTGTACTACATTCTTATCAATACTAACATTATCTAAAAAATGCATCATTGTCATATCCACATATCTATCTTCTTTACCAACTCCTTCACTACCAGTTAAACGTGTTAGGTCAACGTAACTCGTTCCTACTGCCATATAAATTTCTCCTCAATACTTATACCAAACATAATATTCTGGCATAGATCCTCGACTATGTAATTGTTTTCATTTTTTTGCCATGGGAGAAATTTATTCTTCTCTCAAACAATACATGGGCATACACACTTACTGCCATTGTTATGCGCTACATATTGACTATCTCTAAATGTGATATGGCCTTGGTTAGGCATTTTGCTCCTGGATCACTTGAAGGGATGGATGATGGTTTGTCCGAGGCTACTAGCTCTCTGATTTAGACGATGAACTTGGCTTCAAGCTTTGGATCGGCTTAAAGTTGCTATGGCTTCCCGTAAACCGAGTTGATCTCGTTGTGTTTGAAGTGCTTCATGTTTGAAATCTTTTTCCCTAAGGTGAGGCTCGATGCTCAGGCTCTGAATAAAGGAGATAGAAACTTAGACGAGATTGTGGCTTAAAGCTTTTTATTGAAAAGTGTTGTGTTCTTGCTTTCAGACGGCTACAAGCTTAAATAGAAATCCTAAGCTACGAAAACCCTAAAATCTTATCCTAATCCTACTTGTAGTTGGTTTACAAAATCGAATCTTATCCTAATCCTACTTGCAGTTGGTTTACAAAATCGAATCTTATCCTAATCCTACTTGCAGTTGGTTTACAAAATCGAATCAAGCAAAGAAATCCTAGATTACATAAGATTTGTGGTAGATCACACAAGATCTTCTTCTACGGATAAGAGAGTGATCCAATCTGCTTCCTTTCCTTCTAGATTCGTGATTATCTCCTCCTTGGCTAGCACGAGCTGGATCATGCATCTCAAAGCTTCTCTTTGGGCTTTAGTCTTTGATCTGGTTGTTGGCCCATCAGAGAAAGCTAATGGATCAGGTGTTGGGCCGTTTGCTAAGTCATTGGACTTTGTTTTGGCCAAATGTCCCTCCTCTAGTGCACCTTCTATTTCACTCCGGCCCACCTTGCTTTCCAGAGGCCCATCCCCTTCCTTAGCCATACTTTCTCGATGGAAATGCTCCCATTTGTTCAGAATCTCCTCTAATTCATCCTGCTTTAATCTCAGCCTCTCTTTGGCACCTATCTGTCCATCGCCTATCTCATCCCCTGATGTTGGTGCATTGCTTTCCGGATCAGACATGTCCTTGCCTTAAGAAAGCTTTGTTTGGTCAAACCGGGACAACTTTTGAATTCAAAAAAAAAGAGATCATTCGATCCAAATCAAAAGAAAACAAAACAAAAAGAAAACAAAGCTGAGGAGAAATCCAGCTAGGTGGTTCAAGCGGTTTGACAAAGAAAATCTTGCAATCTGTCTATCTTCTTCTTCACGTTAGGGCTTGGTTTCTAGATCTTAGGTGATTGACACTTTGCTCTTAACTGAACTTGCAAGGAGATTCAAGACGTTTGTGGCTTTTCAAACTGAGTGAGAGAGAGATCTTTAACTTGTATTGTTAGCTAACTATTTCAGGTTACCATGGCGGAAGAAAGGGATCAAGAAGCTGGAGATCTACGAGCCATTCCCACGGTTAACCTTAATCAGCTTCATCTGGAAGCTGCTATTGCTAGTATAACTAGAAATATCCGAGGGCATGCTGAACAAATCTATGCTAACATCTTACCCCAACCTGAAGCTAATGTGAATGCAGGTAGGGCTTAAGGAGCAATAGGAGTTGCAGCTAGAGGGCATATCCGAGCCAGGAGAGGGCCACGGATTGATGAGGAGGTCGAACAAGCTGAGTACTTGGATGGTAGTGATGCTGGATAACATGATGGGCGACACAACCGACCTCATAACCGAAGGCCTCAATCTGAGGACAACCTGGGAAGCCACAAACTCTGGATTCCACCTTTCCATGGAAAGAATGATCATGATGCTTACCTGGAATGGGAAAATAAGCTGGAGCTAGTGTTTAACTGTCAACACTACACGGAGGAGAAGAAGGTTTGCTTGGCAGCCACTGAGTTTTGTGGCTATGCTATCAACTGGTGGGAGCAGCTTGCTTCAAACCGAAGGCGCAATGGAGAGCCACAAATCACTTCCTGGTTTGAGATGAAGACAATCATGAGAAGGAGATTCGTACCAAGTCACTATGGGCGAGATCTACATCAAAAACTAAGGAGGTTAACCCGAGGAACCAAAGGGGTAGAAGACTACTACCAAGAGATGGAGACCCTTATGATGAAAGCAGAGATTGATGAGGACATGGAAGCTACCATGGCACGCTTTCAAGGAGGTCTAAACCGAGAACTACAAGACCGGCTGGAGATGCAAGAGTATGCTCACATGGATGATTTGCTACACAAAGCCATTTTGATAGAGCAACAGCTTAAGAGAAAAAGCTACACTCGAAATCAATATGGTTCTCAAACGAAGCTGTCTTACTCCAAGGATGACAAGTCTCCTAGACCAAAGGAAAGTTACAACAACCTGGAGCATCTCAACTTGACAAAGGGAAGGACCAGCAACACCTACTCGGTCCAGGAATGTCAAATGCTTCAAGTGTCAAGGCTATGGACACTATGCTAATGAGTGTACTAGCAAGAAGGTCATGACCATTCTAGATAATGGAGATGTCGTCTCGGAAGATGAGAAAGATGAAGAGGAATCCAAAGAGGATGACTCAGTGAAATATCCAGCTCAAGGAGAGATCTTGGTCACAAGGCGTGCCTTACAAGCTCAACCAAAGGCAGTAAACCAAGAGCAAAGGGAAAACTTGTTCCACACACGTTGCCTAGTTCATAACCGAGTGTGCAGCCTCATCATTGATGGAGGGAGTTGCACAAATGTGGCAAGTGAGACCTTAGTCAAGAAACTGAACATCAAGGTCCAAGACCACCCAAAGCCATACACTCTCCAGTGGCTTAATGAGGATGAAGACATGCGAGTCCTGAAGCAAAGCAAAGTACCAATCACTATTGGGAAATACCAGGATGAGGTTGTGTGTGATGTCCTACCCATGGATGCTAGTCACATCCTGCTGGGACGACCATGGCAATTTGACAAGATAACCGCCCATGATGGCTTTACCAACCGACACTCTTTTACGCATGGAGAGAAGCAGATCACTTTGGTACCTCTATCTCCAACCGAGGTACACCAAGATCAGCTTCAACTCAAGAAAAGGAGAGAGGAGGACCGTACCAAAACTCAGGTAAAGAACTCTCTTGTCCTTATGGCTACATTAAGTGACCTTAAGAAAGCTTTGTTTGGTCAACAAGCAATGATCCTAGTGATCTACAAGGAGCTATTGGCTTCTTCCATTAACCGTGATCCGGTTATTCCTAGAGCTATTGAGTTACTTTTGCAGGAGTTCCAAGATGTGTTCCCTGAAGATAACCCCATAGGCTTACCACCTATCAGGGGAATTGAGCATCAGATTGATTTTGTGCCAGGAGCCACACTTCCCAATCGACCAGCTTACAGGACCAATACTGTAGAGACCAAGGAACTTCAGAAGAAGGTAAATGAGCTCTTAGAGTATGAGCCCTTGTGCTGTCACTGTCCTATTAGTACCCAAAAAGGATGGTAGTTGGAGGATGTGTGTAGATTGTAGGGCAATCAACAACATCACCATTAAGTATAGGCATCCTATCCCACGATTAAATGACATGCTTGATGAGTTACATGGTTCATGTGTGTTTTATAAGATAGATTTGAGAAGTGGGTACCATCAGATTAGGATGAAAGAGGGAGATGAGTGGAAAACTACCTTTAAAACAAAACTAGGATTGTATGAGTGGTTGGTAATGCCTTTTGGCTTAACCAATGCTCCTAGTACGTTTATGAGGTTGATGAACCATGTTCTTAGGGCATACATAGGAAGATTTGTGGTCGTATACTTTGATGACATATTAGTGTATAGCAAGACCATGACAGAACATGTAGAGCACTTGAGAAAAGTCCTAGAAGTACTTAGGAAGGAAACATTGTTTGCTAACCACAAAAAGTGTTCATTTGGAATGGATAGCATTGTCTTCTTAGGCTTTGTTGTTTCAGCACAAGGTGTACAGGTTGATGAGGAGAAGGTCAAGGCCATTCGAGACTGGCCAACCCCTAAAACCATTGGAGAGGTCAGAAGCTTTCATGGGCTTGCTGGTCTCTACCGATGGTTTGTGAAGGATTTCAGCTCTATAGCTGCCCCTTTGACTGAGGTAATCAAAAAGAGTGTGGGATTCACCTGGGGGCCGGAGCAAGAACAAGCATTCCAAGTGCTTAAAGGTAAGTTGTCTAATTCCCCATTGTTGATGCTTCCTAACTTTCTTAAAACATTTGAGATCGAATGTGATGCATCTGGAGTGGGAGTTGGAGCTGTTTTGATGCAGGAGAAAAGGCCCATTGCCTATTTCAGTGAGAAATTAGGAGGAGCAACCTTGAACTATCTCACATACGACAAGAAGCTCTATGCACTGGTAAGGGCACTTCAAACTTGGCAGCACTACCTTTGGCCAAAGGAGTTTGTGATCCATACTGATCACCAGTCCCTTAGACATCTAAGGGGACAACAAAAGCTGAACAAACGACATGCAAGGTGGGTTGAATTCATTGAGACCTTCCCCTATGTCATCCAATACAAGCAAGGTAAGGAGAATGTGGTTGTTGATGCACTCTCTAGAAGGTATGCTTTACTTTTTTCTCTTGAAACTAAGTTATTGGGGTTTGAACACTTGAAGTATTGTTATGAAAATGACCATGACTTTCAAGTGAAATACAAAGAGACTGAGAAACATGCTAGTGGTAGGTTCTATCAAGTTAAAGGATTTTTATTCTTTGATAACCGCTTGTGTGTTCCTTGTTCATCTTTGAGAGAGATGTATGTCAGGGAAGCCCATGGAGGTGGCTTAATGGGACATTTTGGTGTGGCTAAGACACTAAGCACACTACACGAACACTTCCATTGGCCAAACATGAAGAAGGACGTGGAAAAGATTTGTTCCAGGGGTGTTGTGCAAACATGCTAAGTCCACAGTCCAGCCTACAGGTTTGTATACCCCACTTCCTATACCAAACCATCCGTGGATAGATGTCTCTATGGACTTTGTCTTAGGATTGCCTAGGACCAGGAAAGGACGAGATAGCATCTTTGTGGTGGTAGATAGGTTTTCAAAAATGACTCACTTCATTCCATGCCATAAGACTGATGATGCATCCTTGATAGCTGATCTCTTCTTTAGGGATGTTGTTAGGTTGCACGGCATGCCTAGGACAATAGTTTCTGATAAAGATTCTAAGTTTCTTAGTCATTTCTGGAAGACATTATGGAGTAAAATAGGGATTACGCTGTTGTTTTCCACCACTTGTTATCCCCAAACTGATGGGCAGACTAAGGTAATTAACAGGAGTTTGTCCACTCTTTTGCGTGCTATAATCAAAAAGAACATAAGAAATTGGGAGGATTGGTTGCCTCATGTTGAATTTTCTTCAATAGGTCAATGCACTCGGCAACAAAGCAATCTCCTTTCATGGTTGTTTATGGCTTTAATTCTTTGTCACCTCTTGATTTGATGTCACTACCTTTAAAAGAGCAATCTAACCTTGATGGCACCACAAAGGCCGAGTTTGTTAAAACTTTGCATGAGCAGGTGAGAAGAAACATTGAGGAGAGAACCAAAGTGTATACTAGAAAGGCCAACAAGGGCAGGCGTGAGGTGATCTTTAAACCAGGAGATATGGTTTGGATTCACCTAAGGAAAGAAAGGTTTATAACTGAAAGGAAATCTAAACTAATGCCAAGGAAGGATGGACCATCGAAGTTCTAAAGAGCCTTAACAACAATGCTTACCAACTTGACATCCAAGGTAAGTATTCTATTAGTTCAACGTTCAATGTGTCTGACTTGAGTCCTTTTGTTTCAGATGATTCGAATTTGAGGTCAAATCCTTTCAAAGGAAGAGGGAATGATGCAGCCAAAGACATGTCTGATCCGGAAAGTAATGCACCAACATCAGGGGATGAGCTAGGCGATGGAGAGATAGGTGCCAAAGAGAGGCTGAGATCAAAGGAGGATGACTTGGAGGAGATTCTGAACAAATGGGAGCATTTCCATTGAGAAAGTATGGCTAAGGAAGGAGATGGGCCTCTGGAAAGCAAGGTGGGCCGGAGTGAAATAGAAGCTGGACTAGAGGAGGGACATTCGGCCCAAACAAAGTCCAAAGACTTAGCAAACGGCCCAACACCTGATCCATTAGCTTTATCTGATGGGCCAAAAACCAGATCAAAGACTAAAGCCCAGAGAGAAGCTTTGAGATCCATGATCCAGCTCGTGCTAGCCAAGGAGGAGATAATCACGAATCTAGAAGGAAAGGAAGCAGATTGGATCACTCTCTTATCCGTAGAAGAAGATCTTGTGTGATCTACCACAAATCTTATGTAATCTAGGATTTCTTTGCTTGATTCGATTTTGTAAACCAACTGCAAGTAGGATTAGGATAAGATTTGATTTTGTAAAGAAACTGCAAGTAGGATTAGGATAAGATTTTAGGGTTTTCGTAGCTTAGGATTTCTATTTAAGCTTGTAGCCGTCTGAAAGCAAGAACACAACACTTTTCAATAAAAAGCTTTAAGCCACAATCTCGTCTAAGTTTCTATCTCCTTTATTCAGAGCCTGAGCATCGAGCCTCACCTTAGGGAAAAAGATTTCAAACATGAAGCACTTCAAACACAACGAGATCAACTCGGTTTACGGGAAGCCATAGCAACTTTAAGCCGATCCAAAGCTTGAAGCCAAGTTCATCGTCTAAATCAGAGAGCTAGTAGCCTCGGACAAACCATCATCCATCCCTTCAAGTGATCCAGGAGAAAAACGCCTAACCAAGGCCGTATCAAAATGTCATAAATTGTTCCACCCCCACTATAAAATCTCCCAAGAAATGTCCCCTCTATTTATCGATCCTCTTGGACATCCACTGTAGAAAATTAGAATAGTTGTAATTTCCAGACATTGTATTTAAAAGATCTTTTTGTTTCTCTATGAGTGAGGTGAAGAAATGTGTGCTATTACTTAACGACTGCATGAAAAAGTTCAGTACACCAACCACAAAACGTTCTTCAAGTATTTTGTACCAGTTTTTAACGACAAACTATGACTGATGTATGACCCGCCGAATACACGCAAATCAGTCACTAAAATAGCAACTACGTTAAGACTACAACTTAACAATACCAACATAGTAGCATATTGGTCGTAAATGAACGAATGTTTTATAACTGATAGTGGAGATCGCATATTAACAAGTGAATTGGGATTAATTTTGTTCAGAAACAAATTTTGTTCAGAAACAAATTCTGTTCATTCCCCCCCCCCCCAACATTCTACATGTTTGTTTATCTTTTATTTTGATATAAATTTAAATTTTTCAAATCAAAACCGTTGATATAAATCAAGTACAGCATTGGAAATATCTACTGCCTTAGTTGGTTGGTCTTGTACAAAATCGGGACTCAAGTCCCCATATAATCGTAGTTGCCAATTCTTTTGTTCAACAAAAGCTTGTTTCAATTTTTTTGTCTACGTGTTTGATCAATCTGGTTTCTCCGTGTCTGTGCTGATTCTTTTTCCTTCCAGATGGTATATGTTGTGAATTGAAACACATAAACATTGATTGTGTCAAGTAATTTGGGTCAATGATAATATCCCTTTTCAAATATCATACTGATAAATATACTTGTTCTCTTACACTCCACTACGCCTCCGTAGTGTAAATTAAATTTGATAGACTCTAGAATACTCAAATATTAGTCACAGTCAAATTAAAAAATCAGTCGATATACCTTCAATTGTATCCCTTCTCATTAAAGTACATCATCTTCTATAGGTTTTTGAGATACAACTTCAATTGTCTCCCTTCACGACATCAAAATATAAGCAATTTGAAAACGGAAAGAAAGAGAAAAAGAAAAGTTTTGAGAAGAAGAGATTTTTGATAAGAGTGAATAAATTATGGTTAGGAAATCGATTTCAGGCTTATTCGATTAGGGTATTTCCATAAAAGTAATAGTATCATCTACCACAAACTAAATGTGTGTTAGATTAAAGACGAACAACTTTATAATCCTTATGTTTTACATTGTTAATGCGTAAACACCGATGCGTAAAAAAATTGAGTTCTTAAAAGTGTTGTTAAATAAGTAACGAAAATAAGTTGTATATTAAATAGAGAACAAATATAGTTCATGTATCTAATAAACAATTGGAATTTATCTCATTTATTTTTGGAAACTTTAATATTTTTTGAAAATAAGTTGTATTTTAAAAGTTTTTTTGTTTCTTTACGAGTGAGGAGAAGAAATGTGTGAAGTTTTGTATATATAGAATTCTTCCTAACTAATTAGCTACTACTTAACGACTGCATGAAAAATTTCGATACACCAACAACAAAACGTTTGTCATGTATTTTGTACTGGTTTTTAACGACAAACTAGCGACTGATGTACGACCCACCGAATAAGTTGCCAATCAGTCGTTAAAATAGCAACAACGTTACTACTACAACTTATCAACGCCAACGTAGTAGCATATTGGTCATAAATGAACATATGTTTTATAATTGATAGTGGAGGTCGCATATTTACGACTGAATTAGGATTTATTTTGTTCAGTAACAAATTATTCACACAGTGGTCGGTATTCAGTCGCTAATATTTGCGACTGTAGATGTAGCCGTGAAACGTAGGGAAATCGTCTGTTTTCTTTTAGTGAATGGCTAATTGGAAAGCAATACAAAATAAAATTACATCACAGAGAAATAGGAAATATCTAATGATGAAACCTTTCTAGGATTCAGCTACTTAACATTTGGTTGGATCGGAAAAGATAGATGGTCAGATAACTACTAGATTCTTCCGGGGTATAGATGGATCTAATGGGTCACAATAGGGCCGTGGAAGACTCTTGACTCACCCACTCTCTTTTTCTTCAATGTGACACACCAAGTCAAATCGAGAGGTTGCTGATTGCTCTTGGTTTCAACACCAACAATCAAGTTGTAATTTAAGAACAAATGAATCACCAAATTTGAAAGAGAAAGCTTTTGGTAAAAATGATGATTGAGATTAAACTGGAATCATACAATGGTTTTTGTAGAAGAAAAGAATGACATGCAACACTTGAAAGGAATGTATAAAACTAGGAAAGACTTATATCCAAAGTAGGTAACTTTGAAGACCAAAACAACTGAATAGCAAGACTCTCCCATTGACTTGACCAAAGACCACTACTTTACTCTCTTTGGACCGAATCAAGCAACCAAATGCTTCTCTTTGTCACCTGGACTTAAGTCTAGTCAAAGGTCCAACTGAAAAGGATAAGGAATCTTCAACTTGGGTGATGTATTCTTCTTGCACTACAAGAAAATAGGCGAATACCAAGGGAATATTGTAACGACCTTCTCCCGAAGTATTTTTATTTCTTAAAGAATAAGATCAAGGAGAGGTTTCTTTGTAAGAGAGCAAAATATTTCAAAGTGTTGGAACATTTGTATTCGTCAAGAATGGAACAAGAACTCGATTTTCTCTAAGTATCGACTTTACCTTGCTAACTAAGTATTATTAACTAAGACTAAATGGCGATAACTAATCATATAACGATCGAAGTATAAGCAAGGTATCGACGGACCATGGAGCCAATTAAGGAAAGTTTGGTCATTCGAGAATGCGGATTCCAAGTAAGGTAAGTCTACTAGTCATCATTGACAGGATTATATGAAAGGAAGATCGGGTTGGCGGGAATCATATAAGGAAAAAATTGTAGATCAGTCAAGTCTTTAAGGGCAAGTTTTGACCGATTAAGGAAACTGCACTTAATTCTCGGCTTGGTGAGCAAGTCCAAGGGTAGTATAAAATGGACACCCAGATTTTAGTTTTGGACACAGCTCAAAAGCAAGTCCTAGAGAGAGGTCAGAGCAAGAACGAAGTTCTAGAGAGAGTATGGGAAGAGTAGATCAAGCGAGGAGGATCGTAGGAATCTTCGCCGGAAAAAACGCAGCTGAGTTCAGAGTCTTCGATCTTTTAGGATCAATTCAGATGAGGATGTAATTCGTGGCAGTCCAATATGAATTGTTTTACTTGGTTTGATTCATTAGGAACAGGTTTAAGTTGTAACTAAATTCGTTTATGGAAAGTTAGTTCACTGCATTCATAGGGAAATTCAAGATAGAATTCGTTTATGGAATGTTCGTTCTTTGTGTTCTTAGGATAACATGCTAGATTTGGTAGATTGATTAATAAGTTTGGAAAAGTCGTTCACTCGAAAAATGGATGTTTTATCTTGTAAATCTAGTTAGGATATTTACAATGTGTTTAAGGAAAGAGTAGCTGAATTGAGTTAATTAAGGAAATTGAACAGTTCTGGACCTTGGGGTTGAAATTTTGGCTACGGGCCGTAATGGACCGACGGGTCGCAGGTATGGCTACGGCCACATGTAAGGCTACGGCCGCAGGCTTGGCTACGGCCATAGGTTGGCCTCAGCGAAAGGTTTGGCTACGGCAAAGGTTGATAGACCTTCGGGTCGGAATATTTGGAAATGTTAAAGTAAAAGAATGATAGAACCGAATGTTAGGTTGTTTGTTTTGATGCACGAAAATGGATAAGTAATAAGAAAAATGGCTAAGTAAAAAGTTACGGAAAACTGATTGCTAAGTTGATAGAATGAAACTGCTAGGTTGTTAGGTTGGAATGTGGGAATTGATTGATTGATTATTGGACTGTAGTGGGCGATATCTAGCGTCCTCACTCAGTACTTTTCTATGCTCATGCCTCTTTTTGTGATGCAGGTGACGAGTAGTTGTTTGGACTGGAGTGCGGGAAGATGAAGACCATCGGGACAGGGTATTCAGTATTGGGATTGTTATGGGATTTTCATGGGAATTTTTACGAACCTTATTTCATATGATTATAGTATATTTACTCGGATTTATTATTAAATCTGCAGTATTTAGTTAGGTTTACCCAATGAAAGATTTCCAAATTTTTACTTAGAATTTCTCTTACGACTTTGCAAATATTTCTGGGTTGGGGCGTTTTAATTTGGTATCAGAGCGGGGAGACCAGTCAGCCCCGTTCTGGTTGGTCGTTTTTTCGAAATTGGGATTTCTGGGAACAGGTGGAACATACCAATGGTCTAAGTCTCGCACGAAGGATAAGTGTTTATGATTATGTGAATGTTTGTTATCAATGTGTGTTATGAGTGGAATTCTTAGTGTAATGGCTAAGAGAATTTCTGGATGAAGAAGTGTTAATGTCAGCTAACTTAGGTGTCAATGCATATGGCTAACATTAGGAGAAACGTGAGGGATGGTCAGGAAGAGCATGTGAATGTGGGAATGTTGGGGCCAATGGAAGAACTGGTGCTGCAGCGGTCGATGGTGTTGCAATGGGTGCGACCAATGGAGGAGTCGGTTAGAGCATAACTTTGTGTCGCTGCATTGGCCAGATGAGCACAAAAGAGACCTTGCAGTCTTTTTCCTTGAGGGTGATGCATATCAGTGGTGGCAAGGAGTGCTTCGCATAGACCTGACAATGGTGCACGATTGGGAGTCGTTTAAGGAGGAATTCACGAGGAAATATTTTCTAACCAAGGCTCGTATCAAGTTGGAGACAGCTTTCCTTGATCTTTGTCAACGTGAAAAATCGGTGCGCGACTACGAGCAGGAGTTTAATCGGCTCAAAAGATACGCTAGGCGAGAGAAGGATGATTAGCAGCGTCAAATTGAAAGGTTCATGCGCGGGATGAAGCCTGAACTTATGAACATGATGGTGAGAAGAGATTATCAGACAGATGGGGAATTGGTGAGAAAGCGGCTTTGGTTGAGAGTAAACTGGAGGAGGTTGCAAGGCATGAGCGTTCACAGAGGAACCAAGTGTCGTCGAGGCCTAAGCGAGTTGAGAACCAAGCGTTCGGCGCGGCTGTGCCTACATGTGGAATGTGTGGTAAGATGCATTGTGGTGTGTGTCGTCAAGGTAACGGTGGATGCTTCAAGTGTGAGTGTATGGACCATCAAATCCGGGACTGCCCTAATGGAAGCTCAGGGAATTGTTACCATTGTGGTGTTGATGTACATCTGGCTCGGAATGGGATGCTTAGTTTAGGGAATGCGTGAACGGTTGTGTAGGAATTGTTAGTGTTGGGGGAACTGAAACCCACACTTTGTTTGACTATGGGTCGTCGATTCATTTGTGCGTCTTGAAGTGGTTGCGCGTTGGGCGTCTAAGAACGGTCTCGAAGAAAGCATCAGGATGGTTCACGCAGCGGGTGGTGTGATACTGAAGTCGCATGCTATTTATCGAGATGTGTCAATTGTAGTAGGTGATGTGGACAAGCCTGACGATCTGATCGTGTTACCAATCAAGGGGTATAAAGCAATTCTTGGAATGAACTGGTTATCACACTATTGAGCTAAGTTGGACTGTGAGAAATGTCGAGTGACCTTTACTCGAAAAGAAGGGAAGCTAGTGTTTCAAGGGAAGAAGAAGAAGAAGAAGACTGGAATTCCGGAAATATCGGCATTAAGCACAGAACGGATGGTCGAGAAAGGATGTGAGTCGTTCATAGCAACGATCATTGTTTCTGGTGTGAATCAGGAAGTGTTGTTGGGCGAAATTCCAGTGGTACAAGAATTTGAAGATGTGTACCAAAAGCTCCCCGGCTTACCGCCAACGCGGGATGAACCGTTTACGATAGAGTTGGACCCTGGAACTGCTCCTATTTCCAAATCTCCTTACCGTATGGCTCCAACGAAAATGGCAGAGTTGAAAAATCAAATGGAAGAATTGATTGAGAAGGGTTTCATTACGTCGAGCATCACACTGTGGGCTGTCAAAAACAAGGATGGTAGTTTCCGATTGTGCATTGATTATTGAGGGCTGACCCAAGTGACAATAAAGAATCAGTACCCTTTACCTCGAATTGATGATTTATTGGATCAGCTCAAGGGAGCTTCGTGGTTCTCGAAGATTGACTTGGCATCGGGTTATCATCAAATCCCTATTGTAGAAGGAGACATTAGAAAGACCGCATTCAGGATAAGGTATGGCTACTTCAATTTCGTGGTTATGCTATTCGGATTGACAAATGCTCCAGCGGTGTTTATGAAGCTGATGAGCCGAGTATTCCATAATTTCTTGGATGAGTTCGTTATCATCTTTATTGATGACATTTTGGTGTTCTTGAAAAGTTTAGATGAACACGAGGGACATCTCAGGGTGGTGATGGAGAAACTAAGAGAGTATAAGTTGTTTGCTAAGATGAGCAAGTTCAGTTTTTGGCAAAGGCATATTGGGTTCTTAGGCCATGTGGCCTCCGAAGAAAGAGTTGCAGCGGATCCCGAAAAGGTTGCGGCCATCGCAAATTGGCTGAGGCCGGGAACACCCACAGAAATCAGAAGTTTCTTGGGGTTAGCGGGTTACTATCGTCGGTTCGTGAACGGCTTTGCAAGCTTAGCTAAGCCATTGACCTGGCTGACGGGCAAGGATGTGAAGTACGAGTGGACTGCAGAATGTGAGGAGAGCTGTATGAGCTTGAAGCATCGATTAATGAGGACACTTGTTCTAGTACTGCCTCAGCCAATAGTGGCGTATGTTGTTCTCACATACGCATCAAAGATGGGGCTAGGTTGTGTGTTTGATGCAAGAAGAACGTGTGATTGCTTATGCGTCTCGACAGCTGAGAAAACACGAGGAAAATTATCCCACTCACGATTTGGAGAGATGGCAGCGGTGCTGTTTGCAATCAAGATTTGGCGGTCTTACCTTTATGAGGAAAAGGTTCAAGTGTTTACGGACCATAAGAGTCTGAAGTACATTTTCACTCAACCATAGTTGAATCTAAGATAGATGAGATGGATGGATATGGTGGTTGACTATGGTTTGGAGATATCTTGTCACCCATGGAAGGCTAACTTACTAGCTGATGCGCTGAGTCGCCAAAAGGCGAGTGTCTCGGCCGAGAAGGAGATGGGAGGGTTGATTTTGATGTTGGCGATATTACGCGTTAATGTGTTGGCAAACGAGTATGCTTGTCTAGGAGAGGAAGCGGCGAATCAAGCTGACCTACAGACCCAAATACAATTGGCCCAAGGGGAAGATGAAACGCTGGTTGAGATGATCGAATATGGTGTTGTTGGGGTATTGGAAGACCAGTAACGAGAGATCATCTTCCAGGACGAGTATGTGTCCCAAACGACAAAAAGTTAAGAGAGAATGTACTGAAGGAAGCACACCAATCTACGTTCTCCATACATCCGGGAGCGAAAATGATGTACCATGACCTTAAGCGGTACTACCATTGGCCAGAGATGAAGAGGGAAGTAGCAGGATGGTGACCAAGTGCCGGACATGTCAGTTGGTGAAAGCATAACATCAAGTTCCGAGTGGCTTATTGCAGAGTTTACAAGTGCCTGAGTGGAAATGGGATATGATCATGATGGACTTTGTGTGCGGGTTTCCGAAGACTAAGGGCTGCAAGGAATCAGTAAGGGTGATTGGACCGCTTAATTAAGTCAGCACACTTCCTTCCATTCCAGATGTCATATGGTGTGGATAAATGTGTTGAACTCTACATCAGGGTGATTGTGAAACTTCATGGTGTTCCTGTTAGCATCGTGTTAGACCAAGATCCACGATTCACCTCAAATTTCTGGTTGGCATTCCATAAAACAATGGGAACCAAAGTTCACATGAGCACGGCATATCAGCCACAAACAGATGGGAAATCGAAGCAGACGATCCAATCCCTAGAGGATTTGTTGAGGACTTGTGTAGTGGATTGGGGTAAACTATGGGAGAAGCATTTACCACTAGCTGAGTTTGCATACACAAGAGTTACCACTCAAATATCGGAATGTCACCGTACGAAGCTTTGTATGGTCATCCGTGTTGAACCCCCTTGTGTTGGATTGAAGTGGTGGAGGGCCAAGATCTCTCCCCAAGGGTGATAAAAGAAACGACATACATGAGTAACTTTTTCAAGGAGAAAACGAAAGAGGCCCAAGATCGGCAGAAGAGCTATGCAGACAAGCAGAGAAAGGAACTGGAATTCCAACTGGGGAGATGGTTTACTTAAAAAGAGTGACGTTTAAGGGAAATAATAGAACGGAAAAGATGTGGAAGCTGCAGCCGAGGTATATGGGACCGTTTAAGATCGTAGAACGGGTATGACCAGTGGCATACCATTTGGAATTGCCCGACGAGCTCCATCCATTCCATATGTTTTCCATGTATCTCAACTGAGGAAGGTGGTAAGGGATCCAACACTGATTGTCTCGCAGCCACCTGAAGATTTAGGTTCTGGTTTGTTGACTCATGGTAAACCAATACAAGTGACAAGACTTCCAGATGAGAAAATTAGGAGGAAGAGATTTCTTATGGTCGAAGTTGTATGGGAGCGTGATGGGATACGTGAGACTACAAAAGAGCGTGCAAGCATGATGAGGGCTGAGTATCCGGAGTTATTTGAGACCCAAGTGGATGAGCAGATCGTGGGTGAGGATTCGAGGACGATTCCTCTTGAGTGGGGGAGAGTTGTAACGACCTGCTCACAAAGTATTTTAATTTATTAAAGAATAAGATCGAGGAGAGGTTTCTTTGTAAGAGAGAATAATAGTTCTAAGTGTTGAAACACTTGTATTCATCAAGAATGGAATAAGAACTCGATTTTCTTTAAGTATCGAATTTTCCTTGCTAACTAAGTATTATTAACTAAGACTAAATGGCGATAACTAATCATAAAATGATCGGAGTATAAGCAAGGTATCGACGGACCGTGGAACCAATTAAGGAAAGTTCGGTCATTCGAGAATGTGGGTTCCAAGTAAGGCAAGTCGACTAGTCTTCATTGACGGGCTTATACAAAAGGAAGGTCAGGTTGGCGGGAATCATATAAGAAAAGAATTGTAGATAGGTCAAGCCTTTAAGGGCAAATTTTGACCAAGCCGATTAAGCAAACGGAACTTAATTCTTGGCTTGGTGAGTAAGTCCAAGGGTAATATAAAGTGGACCCCCAGCTCTTAGTTTTGGATACAGATCAAAAGCAAGTCCTAGAGAGAGGTCAGAGCAAGAACGCATTTCTAGAAAGAGAGTTTGGGAAGAGAGGATCGAGCAAGGAGGATCGTAGGAATCTTTGCTGGAAAAACGCAGCTGAGTTCTGAGTCTTCGATCTTTTAACATCAATTTAGGTGAGGATGTGATTCGTGGCAGTCCAATATGAATTGTTTTACTTGGTTTGATTCATTAGGAACGAGTTTAAGTTGGAATTGAATTCGTCTATGGAAATTTCGTTCATTGCGTTTATAGCGAAATTCATGACAGAATTCGTTTATGGAATTATTGTTCATTGTGTTCTTAGGATATGCATGCTAGATTTGCTGGATTGATTAGTAAGTTTGGCTAAGTCGTTTATTCGAAAAACTGATGTTTGATCTTGAAAACCTAGTTAGGATATTTACAATGTGTTTAAGGAAAAAGTAGCTGAATTGAGTTAATTAAGGAAATTGTTAAGTAAACAGTTATGGACCTTGGGGTCAAAGATTTGGCTACGGGCCTTAATGAACCGATGGGTCGCAGGTACGGCTATGGCCACAGGTACGGCTACGGCCGCAGGTACGACTACGGCCGTAGGCATGGCTACGTCTATAGGCTGGCTACGGCCAAAGGAATGATAGGAAATGTTAAAGCAAAGGAATGATAGAACCGAATGTTAGGTTGTTTGTTTTGATGCATGAAAATGGATAAATAATAGGAAAATGACTAAGTAAGAAATGATGAAAAACTGATTGCTAAGTTGATAGAATGGAACTGCTAGGTTGTTAGGTTGGAATGTGGAATTTGATTGATTGACTATTGGACTGTAGTGGGCAGTATTGAGCGTCTTCACTCAGTACTTTTGTATGCTCATGCCTCCTTTTGTGATGCAGGTGAAGAGTAGTTGTTTGAACTGGAGCGCGGGACGATGAAGACCATCGGGACGGGGTATTTTGTATTGGGATTGTTATGGGATTTCATGAGAATTTTTACGAACCTTATTTCATACGATTATGATACAATTACTCGGATTTATTATTAGAACGGCACTATTTACTTGTGTTTAGCTAATGAAAGATTTTCAAATTTTTACTTAGAATTTGTCTTACGACTTCCGCAAAGATTTCCGGGTTGGGATGTTTTAAATATCCCATTGGTAATCAGTCGGAATGGTCGATGTATTGAACTTGGGCGATGTAATCCGTCAGTATTTCATGACTAATGATTTGACCAATTTTCCATCAGGAAGTCAGGAATTACTGACGACTCCTCTTCTCCCAGTAAGTCATATTTTGTCGACGAAACACATATGCAGTCATTACCAATGAAATGAATCCGTCATAACTACCGGGTGTGTTTTGTCTAGAAACTCCGACTTACCGACGAAAAGAAGTCGGTAATGCCCGACGATGATTTTCTGAGAGATTTTTTTATTTACATGGATTTATTGTATATTTAATTAAATTTTTTATATAAGTAAACATTTTAAAAATTATATTAAATATAAAAACTAAAATATTAATAGTGAAAACTTAATTGAAATTAAAAGTCTTAATACATAAAAGTTTAAATTAATAAACCAAATAAAAATAGAAGTCATTCCTGAAAGGCTGCTTCATCTTATCCCACAACGTCGTGGTGAGAGTTTGGTTTTGTTGCATCTCAACTCGGATTAGAGCATTGTTAGCCCATATTTGAACATTGTCAGTCCAGATTTCAACATTGTTGGTCTTCTAGAACTCAATTTTGTCATCCTTGTTCTTGATTTGTTCCATAAGCTCCTCAACGAGGATAGGAAAGTGAGCTGAAGAAGAAGAAGAATACGAAGAAGAAGAATACGAAGAAGAATTCCCCCCCCCCAATTGAACTACCTAACCCGACATAATCCGACATAATGATCTTTCTTCTTTGGGACAGCCTAAATGAAAAAACAAAGTTATAATCATTTACATACGTATATTATGAAGAAAATATTTGGATACCTCAAGAACAAGGTTGTTCAGTTGGTCCCGGGTTAGATTGTTGGAAGAAGCAGAAGAATTTTCTTCACACATTCTAGCATGAGTCAAAAGGATGTCGTCTTCTTGGGACTCCACAAGCTAGATGACTTCCTTCAAAACCTGATCCTGAATTTGGCATATAAGCTTGTTGGTTAAGGCGGACTTCAACAGTTCCAAACTGTCAACATGTTTACCATCGCTTGCTGCAATTCAAAGCTGTATTCATTAATAGATTTTAGTAAAATTTATTTAAATATGCATTTTAAAACTTACTATCTGAAGTACCAGGGTCCCAAGTTATGGACATAAGCCAGTTTCGCACCACGATTGCTACGTTGGTTACCCAAATTGGTCTCCGGCTGAGACTTCGTATCCAGTTTCTCCCAATGGGCTAGCAAATCCTTCCAAACACTCGGGCTTATGTTCTTTGTCTCTACATTACGTTCCCACTTCTTCTTCCACTCATTGATGTGTCTGTTGTAATGGTGAGACTTTACTTTGGTGAAAGCGATTTTTACCTTTCTTGTCAATCTCAAATCATTAGTGAATTCTTGTTTTAAAAAGCAAAATAAATGAAGTTACAAATATAAGGTATAAGAGAAAAAATGTATTAAAATAATAATACCTCGAATAGACGAAACCAGTGATCGAGCTCTGTTTCAGGAAGGTCATGGTAAGTCGGATAACCCTGCTCGCGCATATTGTACTCCATCCTCAGTAAAATTTTGCTGATACTATTGTCTGAGAAACCAAACCTATGAGAACAAAATCGAACATAATTAATAACAAATATTGAATATAAAATACAATAAAATTTTAAGAAAACAAAGACTAAGAAAGTTTTTTGGGATTTGATGATAATATGGATCGAGACACGAGAAAGATTCTCGCCAGGTTATTGAACCAGCTCCTCGACGGTCATCCTAGTCAGTAATCCAACTTAGACCTTGAGAATATCCGGTCGGTTAAACACTAGGGATGTGAGCCCCTAAGCTACCACCCCGAGGATCGGAATAACAAAGTTGTGTAGAAAATCAAGACCTTAAAAAGATTATTAGTTAGAAAAATAAAATTATTTGAAATATTTTTTTTACAAATAAAATTAACAAAATATAAATTAAAAATTTAATAATTTATTTAGTGAATGAATGAAAAAACTTTTTAACTATTAAAAACGTTTTCTACAAATATTTAATTACTATTAGTGTTACAAAAAATATTTCATTACTATAACAACCATTTTAAATATATTTAATTAATATAAAAATGTTTTCATATATTTAATAAATATTTATTTACTATTGATAACGTTTTAAATATATTTTAAATATTTAATAAATATGAAAATATTTTTAAAAACGTTTGAAAATATATTTAAGTAATATAAAAACGTTGTTATACACTTAATAAATATGAAAACATATTAAAAACGCTTTGAATATGTTTCATTAATATGAAAAACGTTTGTATATATTTAATAAATATGAATAAATATCTCAAGCTGTCGCAAAGCAATAGGATCTTGGAGGAGACAAAATGATTTAAATTCTGGAAAACAAGTGGAGGAGCTAAAGGAAAAGGTGGAGGGTTTGTACTTGAATGATGTTGCCTCTACTGAGGAAATTGCGGAGGCATTGAAAGAGCTATCTGACGCTTTTAAGGCGGAAGAGGCTTTTTGGAAGCAAAAGAGTAGAATCTTATGGCTTCAAGAAGGTGATAGGAATACAAAAAAATTTCACTCAGTCACGAAGCAAAGAAGAGCGAGAAATAAAATCACTCAACTTCTGGACTCTAATGGCATTCCTGTGGAAGATGATGATGGCCTGGTAGCCATTGCTACTAGCTATTTTAGAGATCTATTTGCGACTTCTAATCCGGATAATATTGATGAGGCGCTCTCAGAGATCTCAACGAAGATTACTGGGGAGGATAATGATAAACTTACAGCTCCCGTTACGGAATGGGAAGTCAAATTAGCTTTGTTTGCGATGCATCCAGAGAAAGCCCCAGGGCCTGACGGAATGACAGCATTGTTCTACCAGAAGTTCTGGGAAATAGTTAAGGAGGATCTAACCCTTATGGTTAACCAATTTCTTTTTGACGGAACTGTGGTGGATGGACTGAATGACACAAATATCTGTCTTATTCCTAAGGTGGAGAAACCAAATGAGATGGCCAATTTCAGGCCCATTAGCTTGTGCAATGTTTGTTACAAGATAATCTCTAAGGTCCTATGCCAGAGATTAAAAAAAGTATTACCAGGATTAATTTCGGAAACCCAGTCGGCATTTGTAGCTGGAAGACAAATCTCTGACAACGTCATGATAGCGCAAGAGATGTTCCATGCGCTGCGAACTAAGCCAAATGGACAAAATAAACGGATGGCTATCAAGACGGATATGAGTAAGGCGTATGATCGGATGGAATGGCCCTTCATACAAGCGGTGATGCAGAAGATGGGGTTTTCGGATATCTGGATTGAGTGGATTATGAGATGCATAACCTCGGTAAAGTACAAAGTGCTTATGAATGGCCAACCAAGAGGAAACATTGTTCCAGATAGAGGCCTTCGACAGGGAGATCCTTTGTCTCCTTTCATCTTTATCATATGCACGGAAGCGCTCGTTAGCCTTCTTAATCATGCTGAGAATCAAGGAAAGATAACGGGGATGCGGGTAACCCGCGCATGTCCTTCGATATCTCACCTTCTCTTTTCTGATGACAGCCTTTTCTTTTGTAAGGTGGAGCCCCGTGAATATGAGGAAGTAATGAATGAGATTAGGAAATATGGGAAAGCGTCTGGTCAATGCATCAACTTTGGAAAATCTTCCTTGCTCTTTGGTAAGAAGATAGATGTCCATACTCGGCACCAAATAAAAGAAAAACTTGGAATTTCAAACGAGGGAGGGATGGGGTCTTACCTGGGGATACCTGAAGATATTAGCGGATCCAAATGCAAGCTTTTTGCTTTTATCAGGGACAAGTTGATGCACAGAGTCAATGGATGGACTGGTAGATGGTTATCAAAGGGTGGAAAGGAGATTTTAATTAAATCTATCTTATTAGCTCTTCTGACGTACTTGATGTCTACCTTCTTGCTTCCACTGGAGTTATGTGATAAAATTGCTAGTGTCATTGCACAGTTCTGGTGGAGTTCAAACCCACCTAAAAGAGGTATTCATTGGGCGAAATGGGGAAAACTCTGCAAGCCACGAAATGAAGGAGGCCTAGGTTTTCGAATGATTCATGAATTCAATTTGGCATTACTGGCGAAACAATTGTGGCGCTTAATCCAGTTTCCGGACTCTCTTGTGGCTAGGGTATTGAGAGGGAGATATTACCCAATGAGTTCGCATTTGCGTCCTATGTCAGCTAATAGTCCATCCTATGTCTGGAATAGTATCTCCGCGGCAAAAGAACTATTGCTATTAAGTATTAGACAGAAGATACACTCGGGACATGACACCAAGGTATGGGAGGATCCTTGGATCCCAACAACACCAGCTAGGCCAGCCTTCCCAATAGCCCCAGTCATGTATCTGAATATGCGTGTTAGTGATCTGATTAACCATGAGACGAAGGAGTGGGATATGGATGTTTTGTCAAATTTTATTGCTCCAGAGGACATTTCCCTTATCAGGTGTATGGCTTTAAGCACAACGCATCACAGAGACTCATTCTGCTGGACTTACACAAAGAATGGTCAATATTCGGTGAAATCAGGTTATTGGGTAGCCAAGAAGCTTCTGAAGAAAGATATGGAACCTGAGATTTGCGAGCCAAGTATCACTGATCTCCAGGCCTTTGCTTGGAAAGTCAAGGCACCCCCTAAGATGTGCCATCTTATGTGGCAATTGATAACAGGACATGTGGCGGTCACAAAAAACCTCAACTACAGAAACCTGAGATGTGATGATTATTGTCCGCGTTGCGGGGAGCCGGAGGAATCAGTTACCCATGCCATATTTGAGTGTCCCCCTGCCTTACAAGCTTGGGCCCTATCTTCGACGCCCTCTGCTCCAAATCTTTTTCCGTTGTCGAGTATATTTGCCAATATGGACTATCTTTTCTAGCGGAAGAATGAACATGATGCTCATGGGTCCCATAAAGACCCCTTCCCTTGGATAATCTGGTATATATGGAAGGCCCGAAATGATAAATTATTCCGGGGAATTGACAGAGATCCACTGGAGCTAGTTCGATATGCGGAAAGCGAATGCATCGCGTGGTTCAAGGCTAATGAGGCGATTACTCAGAATCCACTAGGGAGCAGCGGCGAGACAACACAGACCCTAAGTCTGGAAAACATTTGCATGGTGGACGGTTCTTGGACCGCCACAGATAAGTATAGCGGATGCGGATGGATGTGGAAAAATGCCAACGGGAAAACTGAGCTCATGGGAATGCGGAACTTAAGGAGGCGAGAGTCGGCACTCCACTCGGAGTTAGAGGCTCTTAGATGGGCAATGGAATGCATGCTTCAATACTCGACCTGCCAGGGTTTTGGCACAGATTGCAAGGACATTTTAGCAATGGTAGCGGCACCGCAAGATTGGCTGAGCTTTGCAACCGAACTAGAGGTGATCCAGACACTTTTGATTTGCTTTCCTGATTTTGAGATCCGTCATATCCCGAGGATTCACAATGGAACTGCGGATGCACTAGCTAGAAATGCTCGATCCTTTCATAGATCTATTTGTTATGTTGGTTATTCTATTCCGGTCTGGATTCCCAGACCACCTCAAGTTGAGTAATAGAATAACCGTTTGAGGAAAAAAATATGAAAAAATTTAAAACGTTTTACTTCTTCAAAACTATAAAAAAAATCCTTTAAAAATAGAAATAAAAGGAAAAAATAATTTTAATTGCAAAAATTTAATTTCTAAGAGAATACGCAAAACCAACAACCAAACATTTTAAATCTCTATATCTAACATCCAAAAATCCAAATCTAAATTGTAAATCGAACTTCTAAAACCTTAAATTTATCATTCAAATCACAAAATCAATCTAATCAACTAGGGAAGGAAAATTTACACATTTTAGGGTTGAAATTGGGGGAGATCACCCGATTTTGAACAAGAAATCTGAGATAGAAGAGAATTGTGTTCGAATTTAAACCAAAAACCCACACTTACCGAGTAATTTAGGTGTTGTGGTCTATGTTTCTTTCAAAGATTTAATTCCCATAAATCAGAAAAAATCTTAATTTTAAAAAATTACTAAAGGACATCGTGTTGAACGATGACATCATGTCAGATGTTCAGTCAGATGGTTGACTGTGGCCAACATATATTTAAGTAGTATTTCACAAGCTCATATGGTTTTTTACATTCAATTCATAATGAAATACACATTGTTACATAGTTCGCGAAAGAAAATGCACGATAGAAAAAGTTTAGTTTGAAAATGAGAATTCAGCCAAAAAAATCACGAATTTTGCACGAATTGCCAAAATAAACTTCAACATACTCGTTGGCCGAAATAAATATGAACTTTTATTGATTTTGTTAGTTTATTAAAAACTTTCGATTGACTGGCCAATTTACCATACCGTTAACGAACAGTTAACACGACGTTAAATGTTGCTGTTAACTAATACGACGTTGTTTTGTTTATCTGGGTGATTAAAGACAAATGAATGAAGCGACGTCGTTTTAGTTAACTTTGTTATTTAAAAATAGTGCTTCTGTCGCGACTCGAACCCGGATAAGGATAGGTTAGTAAGAGGGGTTTTGCCACTGAGCTAGTGGACTTCTCGAAATTTTACGATACATGTTAGATTATATTGATAAAGGGACTACAAAGAAACATAACTATCTCAATCATTTCAATTTACTTATTAATTTGATTTAATAATAGACTTTAATGGATTTGAATGATTTTCTTTTTGTTGAAAATACAAAGATTCAAATTTCGAAAAAAGACTTCCGAATTTGTGAATGCTAATTAAAATTCATATGTTAAATTTCAAAATCACTATATTTTACACTGATTTATAAAGGAACAAATATCTCTGATAACTTTTTTTGAAGTTTTTGTCACAAAAATAGCATTTAAGAATAAAAATGATCAAACTAGCCTTTTTTTTTATTTTTTCTTTTTTTTAAATAAAAAAAAATTAATATTTTTATTATTTTTTCAATTTTAAACCTAAACCCAAAACCTTTATTCTTAAAATTGAAAAAATAAAAAAAATATTAATTTTTATTCTTAAAAAAGTAAAAAAGGGCTAGTTTGGTCATTTTGGGGGTTTAGGTTTAAAATTGAAAAAAATAAAAAAATATTAATTTTTTTTATTTTTAAAAAATAAAAAAATAAAAAGGGCTAGTTTGGTCATTTTTATTCTTAAAGGTTATTTTTGTGAAAAAAACTTCAAAAAAGTTATCAGAGATATTTGCTCTTTTATAAATTAGTGTAAAATATAGTGACTTTGAAATTTAACATATGAATTTTAATTAGCATTCACAAATTCTGAAGTCTTTATCGAATTTGAATCTTGTATTTTTAACAAAAAGAAAATCATTCAATCTATTAAAGTCTATTATTAAATCAAATTAATAAGTAAATTCAGATGATTGAGATAGTTATGTTTCTTTGTAATCCATTTATCAATAATCTAACATGTATCGTAATATCCCGAGAAGTCCACTAGCTCAGTGGCAAAACTCCTCCTACTAACCTATCCTTACTCGGGTTCGAATTGCGACGGAATCACTATTTTTAAATAACAAAGTTAACTAAAACGGTGTCGTTTCATTAATTTGTCTTTAATTACCCAGATAGACAAAACGACGTCGTATAAGTTAACAGCAACATTTAATGAACGTCTTAACTGCTCGTTAACGGTGTTTCTAATTGGTCAGTCAATCGAAAGTTTTGTAATAAACTAATAAAGTCAATAAAAGTACAGGTTTCGTTTGGCCAGGGTCGTGTCTAGATTTATTTTGGCAATTCGTACAAAGTTCGTGATTTTTTTTGGCCGAATTCTCGTTTGAAAATAGGTCTTTCTCTCTATTTTTGGTCACTATTTTCTCCACTTTTTTACGATATAATGCTGCCTTCATTTTCCCCTACATTCTACATGTTTGTTTATCTTTTATTTTGATATAAATTTAAAATTTTCAAATCAAAACCGTTGATATACATCTAGTACAGCATATGAAATAGTACCGAACTAAAGAGTACTTTCTATCTACTGCCTTAGTTGGTTGCTCTTGTACCAAATCAGGACTCAAGTCCCCATATAATCGTAGTTGCCAATTCTTTTGTTCAACAAAAGCTTGTTTCAATTTTTTTTGTCATCGTGTTTGATCAATCTAGTTTCTCCGTGTCTGTGTGTTAGAATTGATGATTTATGAAGAGAAAGAGTATGAACACTCAAGAACACTCAAGAACACTCAAGAACAAATAAGAATAAGAAGGAGAGAAACTTATTTCCTTGATTCATTTCTTTGCAAATACATTGTAATATATAGAGAATACAAAAGACATCTTCCATAAACAAGGTCCATGAATTCATGAACTCCCATAAACAAGGTCCATGATTTTGGGAACCATGTTTTAGGGATCCATGATTTCTTCATGTCAACACTCCCCCTCAAGCTTGACCATATGAAACAAGTCAAGCTTGGAAAGCCATGAAGTATTCCCTCATTAAAACCTTTACTTGGAAAAACCACTTGGGATAAAAACCAAGCAAAGGAAAAAGAGTAGAACACTCCATGGTGAGGGGATCACTGACATGGAAGGTTTATGAGTCCTAGTCTTGGAAGAATGGACTCACAAACTTTGCTGCTGGCCGCCTTGGTGAAGATGTCCGCCAGTTGATCTTCACTCCTTGTGTAGCATGGGAGGATCACTTGCTGCTCTACTGCTTGTCTTACCTTGTGGCAGTCTACTTCTATGTGTTTTGTCCTCTCATGGAAGACTGAATTGGACGCAATGTGTATTGCGGCTTGGTTGTCACAATGCATGGTCATGGGGTTGGTGATCTCAATCCCCAAGTCGCCTAGAAGACTCTTTATCCAGATGAGTTCACTGGTTAATTTCCTCATTGATCTGTACTCTGCTTCTGCACTTGAGCAAGACACAACCTTCTGCTTCATACTCTTCCATGTAACCAAATTTCCTCCAATGAATGTGCAATAGCCGGTAGTTTATCTTCTGTATGTTCTATCTCCAGCCCAATCTGCATCACAGTATCCAACAACCTCAGTGTTTTTGTTGCAAGCCATCCATACGCCTTGACCCGGAGCCTCCCTTAAGTATCTTAGGATTCTCTCCACCATGTTCCAGTGATGAACCTTGGGATTTTGCATGTGCTGGCTCACCTGATTTACTGCAAAACAAACATCTGGCCGGGTAATGGTTAGATAGATCAGCTTCCCAACAATTCTCCTATATTGCTTGACATCTTCAAATGGAGTATCTTCATACTCCCCCTCTCGCAGTGTCTTGTAGCCTTCTTCAAGTGGTGTCTTGGCTTGTCTTCTTCCAAGATCTCCTGCCTCCTTTAGAATATCCAAAGTATATTTTCTTTGGGACATGAACAACCCCTCCTTTGATCTGCACATCTCAATCCCGAGGAAGTACTTCAGTTCACCTAGATCCTTGATGTCAAATGCGGTCTTGAGGAATGTCTTGGTGGCACTGATCCCCTCCTTGTCACTACCAGTAATGATGATGTCGTCCACATAGACTAGGATCACAATAATCCCGGACTTGCTGGTGAGAGTGAAGAGTGTGTGATCCGCTTGAGACTTCACAAATCCTCTTCCATTCAATGTAGTGCTTAGTTTGTGGTACCAAGCTCTTGGTGATTGCTTCAAGCCATAGATCGCCTTTCTGAGTCTGAGGACATTTCCTGGCTTTACCATCTCTTGCATTCCCGGAGGTGGTCTCATGTACACTTCATCTTCTAGTTCACCTTGTAGAAAAGCATTCTTTACATCCATCCACTCTAGGTTCACTGCCAATGAGATGAGTATCCAGATTGTATGAAGCTTCGCCACTGGTGCAAACGTGTCTAGATAATCTTCTCCATACACTTGTGTGTATCCTCTTGCTACCAGTCTGGTTTTCTTCCTTTCTGGCTTTCCATTTGCAAGATACTTGATGGTATGCAAGAGTCTGCTGGTCACGGCTTTCTTTCCTCTTGGAAGCTCAGTCTCATACCAGGTGTTGTTCTTGATCATGGCATTGATCTCTTCTTCAACAGACTCTCTCCATTCTTTGTCTTGCATTGCCTCTTCATAGGTGTTTGGGATGTACTCTTGATCCAATTCTCCAATGAAGACTTGATGTTCTTCTGGATATTGAGCAAGCGAGCATACTGCACTCACTGGATGTGCCACAGCTTTAGCATTGAAGTAGACTTTCGGTTGCCTGATTCTTGTGCTCCTTCGCAAAGGCTGTATCTGATCAGGTGCTGCCTCATTTGTTTCTTCTGGAACTTGATCTTGAGTCTCAGGAACTGATTCTGATTTGGTCTCATCCTGATCATGAGCTTCTTGTTGATTCCCCCTTTCAGGGTCAGGATGGACAATTTTTTCATTTTCATTAATCACATCTTCTTCAACTACAGCTTCTGGAACAGGTGCAGTAGCTTCAGGGATATTCCTTCTTGTTTCTTGAGTTGCTGGAGACATGCCAATGCCGAAGTTCTCCAAAATGATTCTGAGGTTTGTGGCTCTTTCTGATTGCGGTAAGTCCCTCAGATCATCCCAATTCTTCACCTCATAATATCCCTTTGTTTCCACAAACTTCACATCCCTTGATATTAAAACTTTTCTGGCTACTGGATCATAGCACTTATACCCCTTTTGTGTTGGAGAGTAGCCAATGAACATCGCTTTTGTGCTCCTGGCATCCAGTTTGTTTCTCTGCTCCCCTGGTATCAGCACAAAGCAGAGACATCCAAACACCCGTAAGTGGTCCAAAGCCGGCTTGGTCTGGTTAAGGACTTCAAACGGTGATAGATCTTTGAGGACTTGAGTTGGAGTCCTATTGATCAGATAAGTAGCAGTCACCACCGCATCACTCCAGAATCTTTTTGGAACATTGGTGTGGAACATCATTGATCTGGCTACCTCCATCAGGTGTCTGTTCTTCCTTTCAGCAACTCCGTTTTGTTGAGGAGTATATGGACAGCTTGTTTGATGAATAATTCCATGTTGAGCCAGGTACTGTTTGAATGCATGACTTGTGTATTCTCCACCATTGTCTGATCTGAGGATCTTCAGCTTGGCATTGAAGTGGTTGGAGACATGAGCTTGGAAATTCTTGAAGGCGTCTAACACCCTATCCTTGGACTGAATCAGTGTCAACCAAGTGTATTTGGATTTTTCATCAATGAAGGTGACAAAGTATTTGTGATTCTCCCTTGACACACATGGAGCCGTCCATACATCAGAGTGAACCAAGTCAAAGCAACTCTCATAGGTGGTGCCAGACCGTGGAAAGACTGTCCTACAATGCTTCCCCAATATGCAGGCTTCACACTCTTCATTCTTAGACACCACTCCAGGGAATATCAGGTTTAGAGCTCTTGTATGGGGATGTCCCAATCTGGCATGCCATATTGTGTTCTCAGCGCCATTAACGGTGCTAGCCAGGCAGTGAGGCATAGATGATTCTGGCACCATATTCCTCTCAAGATGATACATTTGCTGATGGTTGTGCCCTTTTCCAATGACCTTTCCTGTCTTCAGGTCTTGAAACTCAACTTCATCTGTTCTGAACACAACTTGGCAGCCCAAATCAATCGTAGCCCTTCTTACTGATAACAAGTTAGATGAAAATCCAGGCATATACAAGGCAGTAGATTCCTTATCAAACACTTTAAGGTTCCCTATCCCTTCTATCTTCACCTTATCACCATTTGCTATGACTACATTCCCTACGGCAGGCTGGATATTACTAATCAAGTTCCTATCACAAATCATGTGATGGCTTGCTCCTGAATCTATTATGATAGGTTTAGAGTCAAGAGAATGTGTACCAGCCTTCTTGGAAGCAATGAGAGCCAAGACAGTGCTCCAGATAAAGGAATTGGCGTCTTTTCTGGTCACAAAATCATCAGATGAGGTCGTACCAACTTGATTTCTCCACATGTCTTCAGTTGAATCACCCATGTGAGCAGAATACATGGTTCTCCCTTGAATTGCTTGCTGCTCCTTGGGTTTACATTTATCCAGCTGGCCTTTGAGAGGATCACCATCATCTAGGCATGGAATCTTTCTTCCAGTAAAGAAATTCTTTATCAGTGTGTTGAATGATGAGTCTAGGTGTAGGAGAAAGCTGAGGAACCGGTCGTTCTCATAGATGGTTTGGAGACTCTCCCATAAACACCCATAAGCGGTTTGAAGACTCTCCCATAGTCTCTTGGCGGTTTTGATGTGAGAATTGATCTTCAGGATTGGTTTTGACAAGGAATTACAGATGAGAGCCAGAGCTTGTTGGTCTTCTTGAACCCATTGGTTGTGGTTGTTCACGTATCTATCTTCTTCAGCCATCCTCTTTGAAGTTCCAGCCTTCATGATATGGCTGTCCCAAAGTCCATGACATCCCAAGGTGATTCTGGCCACTCTTGACCATGAGAGATAATTAGGACCCTCAAGGTTCACGGAAATTATGTTTTCCTTCTCCATTTTTATGATTTGCGGAATGAGAATAACATAAAAGCTTTGCTGAATAAAAGAGAAGGATAGAGAAGGTTTGCGGAATGAAGTAGGAGCTTAAAGCTCTGATACCATGTTAGAATTGATGATTTATGAAGAGAAAGAGTATGAACACTCAAGAACACTCAAGAACAAATAAGAATAAGAAGAAGAGAAACTTATTTCCTTGATTCATTTCTTTGCAAATACATTGTAATATATAGAGAATACAAAAGACATCTTCCATAAACAAGGTCCATGAATTCATGAACTCCCATAAACAAGGTCCATGATTTTGGGAACCATGTTTTAGGGATCCATGATTTCTTCATGTCAACACTGTGTTGATTCTTTTCCTTCCAGATGGTATATGTTTTGAATTGAAATACATAAACATTGACTGTGTCAAGTAATTTGGGTCGATGATAATATCCCTTTTCAAATATCATACTGATAAATATACTTGTTCTCGTACACTACGCCCCCATAGTGTAAATTAACTTTGATAGACTCTAGAATACTCAAAAATTAGTCACAATCAAATACAAAAATCAGTCGATATACCTTCAATTGTTTCCCTTCTCATTAAAGTACATCATCTTCGATAGGTTTTTGAGATACAACTTCAATTGTATCCCTTCACGACATCAAAATATAAGCAATTTGAAATTGGAAAGAAAGAGAAAAGAAAAAAGAGTTTTGAGAAGAAGAGATTTTTGTTAAGAGTGAATAAATTATGGTTAGTAAATCGATTTTAGGCTTATTCGATTAGGGTATTTCAATGAAAGTAATAGTATCATCTACCACAAAGTAAATGTGTGTTTAATTAAAGACGAACAACATTATAATCTTTATATTTTACATTGTTAATGTGTAAACACCGATGCGTAAGACGTTTGAGTTCTTAAAAGTGGTATTAAATAAGTAATGAAAATAAGTTGTATATTAAATAGAGAACAAATATAGTTCATGTATCTTATAAACAATTGGAATTTACATCAATTATTTTTGGAAACTTTAATACTTTTTGAAATTAAGTTGTATTTTAAAAGATTTTTATGTTTCTCTACGAGTGAGGAGAAGAAATGTGTGAAGTTTTGTATATATAGAATTCTTCCTGACTAATTAGCTACTACTTAACGACTGCATGAAAAACTTCGGTACACCAAAAGCAAAACGTTTGTCATATATTTTGTACTGATTTTTAACGACAAACTAGCGACTGATATACTACTACAACTTACCAACACCAACGTTGTAGCATATTGTTCATAAATGAACGTTTGTTTTATAACTGAAAGTAGAGGTCGCATATTTACTACTGAATTGGGATTTATTTTGTTCAGTAACAAATTATTCACACAGTGGTCGATATTCAGTCGCTAATATTTGCGACTGTAGATGTAGCCACGAAACGTAGGGAAATCGTTTGTTTTCTTTTAGTGAATGTCTAATTGGAAAGCAATACAAAATGAAATTACAGCATAGAAGAATAGGAAAGATCTAATGATGAAACCTTTCTAGGATTCAGCCACTCAACTTTTGGTTGGAACGGAAAAGATAGATGGTCAGATAGCTACTACATTCTTCCGGTTGATAGATGGATCTAATGGGTCACAATAGGGCTGTGGAAGACTCTTGATTTACCCACTCTCTTTTTCTTCAATGTGACCCACAATCAAGTTGCTGATTGCTCTTGGTTCACACACCCACAATCAAGTTTTTATTTCAGAACAAATGAATCACCAAGTTTGAAAGAGAAAGCTTTTGGTAAAAATGATGATTAAGATTAAACTATAATCGTACGTGCAACACTTATAAAGAATGTTTAAAACTAGGAAAGACTTATCTACAAAGTAGGTAACTTTGAAGACCAAAACAATTGAATTGCAAGACTGTCCCATTGACTTGACCAAAGACCACTTATTTACTCTCTTTGGACCGGATCAAGCAACCAGCTGCTTCTCTTGGTTACTTGGACTTGGATCTAGTCAAAGGTCCAACTGAAAAGGATAAGGAATCTTCAACTTGGGCGATGTATTCTTCTTGCACTACAAGAAAATAAGCGAATACCGAGGGGACTATCCCATCGGTAACCAGTCGAAATGGGCAATGTATTCAACTTGGGCGATGTAATCTGTCAGTATTTCCTGACCAATGATCCTACCAATTTTCCATCAGGAAGTCAGGAAATACCGACGAATCTTCTTCTCTCAGTAAGTCAAATGTTGCCGACGAAACACATCTGCGGTCATTACCAATGAAATGAATCTGTCATAACTACCGGTGGGTTTGTTTCTTCTAGAAACTCTGACTTACCGACGAAAAGGAGTCGGTAATGCCGATGTTGGTTTTCTGAGAGATTTTTTATTTAAATGGATTTTTTGTATATTTAATTAAATGTTTTATATAAGTAAACATTTTAAAATTATATTAAATATAAAAACTAAAATATTAATAGTCAAAACTTAATTAAAATTTAAGTCTTAATATATAAAATTTAAAATAATAAACTAAATAAAAAATAGAAGTCATTCCTGAAATGCTGCTTCATCTTATCCCACAACGTCATGGTGAGAGTTCGGTTTTGTTGCATCTCAGCTTGGATTTGAGCATTGTTAACCCATATATGAACATTGTCAGTCCAGATTTCAACATTGTTGGTCTTCTAGAACTCAATTTCGTCATCCATGTTCTTGATTTGTTCCATAAGCTCCTCAACGAGGATAGGAAAGTGAGCTGAAGAAGAAGAAGAAGACGAAGAAGAAGAAGAAGACGAAGAAGAATTTCCTCCAATTGAACCTAACCCGACATAATGATCTTTCTTCTTTGGGACAACCTAAATGAAAAAGAAAGTTATAATCATTTACATACATATATTATGAAGAAAATATTTGGATACCTCAAGAACAAGGTTGTTCAGTTGGTCCCGAGTTAGGTTTTTGGAAGAAGCAGAAGAATTTTCTTCACACATTGTAGCATGAGACAAAAGGATGTCATCTGCTTGGGACTCCACAAGCTAGATGACTTCCTTCAAAACCTGATCCTGAATTTGGCATGTATGCTTGTTGGTTTAGGCGGACTTCAACAGTTCCAATGTCGACATGGTTACCATCGTTTGCTGCAATTCAAAGCAGTATTGATTAATAGATTTTAGTAAAATTTATTTAAATATGCATTTTAAAACTTACTATCTGAAATTACCGGGTCCCAAGTTTCGCACCATGGTTGCTACGTTGGTTATCCAAGTTGGTTTCCGATTGAGAATTCATACCCAGTTTCTCCCAATGGGCTAGCAAATCCTTCCAAACAGTTGGGCTTATGTTCTTTGTCTCCACATTACGTTCTCACTTCTTTTTCCACTCAATTATGTGCATGATGTAATGGTGAGCCTTTACTTTGGTAAAAGTAATTTTCACCCTTCCTGTCAATCTCAAATCACTAGTGAATTCTTGTTGGAAAAAAACAAATTAAATGAAGTTACAAATATAAGGTATAAAAGCAAAAATGTATTAAATGAGAAATACTAATACCTCGAATAGACGAAACCAGTGATCTAGCTCTGTTTCAGGAAGGTCATGGTAAGTCGGATAACCATGCCCGCACATGTTGTACTCTATCATGAGTAAGATTTTGCTGATACCATTGCCTGAGAAACCAAACTTATGAGAATAAAATCGAACACAATTAATAGTAAATATTGAATATGAAATACAATAAAATGTTAAAAAACAAAGACTAAGAAAGTTTTTTTGGGATTTGGTGATAATGTGGATCGAGACGCGAAAAAGATTCTCGGCCAGTTTATTGAACCAGCTCCTCGACGGTCATCCTAGTCGGTAATCCCACTTAGACCTTGAGAATGTTCGGTCGGTTAAACACTAGGGATCCGAGCCCCCGAAGAATTACTCCTACCATTCCAAGATGCAGAGCTACCACCCCGAGGGGCGAAATAATGAAGATGTGCAAAAAATTCTGACATTAAAAATGATTATTATTTAGAAAATAGAAATTATTTTACTAATAAAATTAACAAAATATAATTAAAAAATTAAAAAAATTATTTAAAAATTTAATGAAAAGCCTTTTTTAACTATTAAAAACGTTCCTAAAAATATTCAATTGCTATCAGTGTAACAAAAAAATATTTAATTACTATAAAAACGTTATAAATATATTTAATTAATATGAAAAATGTTTTCATATATTTAATAAATATGTATTTACTTTTAATAACGTTTTGAATATATTTTATTAATATGAAAAACGTTTTTAAATATTTAATAAATATGAAAATATTTTAAATACGTTTGAATATATTTAATTAATATAAAAAACGTTTGTATACACTTAATAAATATGATAACATATTTATAAACGCCTTAAATATATTTCATTAATATGGAAAACGTGTGTATATCTTTAATAAGAATGAAAAAGATTACAATGTTTTACTTTTTCAAAAATATAAAAAACCATTAAAAATAAATATAAAAGGGAAAAATCATTTTTAATTGCAAAGAAATGAATACACAAAATCAACAACCAATCATTCTAAATATTTATATCTAACATCCAAAACTCTAAATCTAAATTGTAAATCTAACATTCCATAATCTAACTTCTAAAAACTTAAATATAACATTCAATTTACAAAATCAGTCTAATCTATTAGGGAAGGGAAATTTACATGTATTAGGGTCAAAATTGGTGGAGATCACCTGATTTTGAAGAGGAAATCTGAGATAGAAGAGAGTTGTGTTCAAATTTAAACCAAAATGCCCACACTTACCTAGTACTTTAGGTGTTTTAGTCTGAGTTTCTTTTCACGGATTCAGTTCCATAAATGAGAAAAATCTTAGTTTTAGAAAATCACTAAGCCTCCATAGTGTAAATTAACTTTAATACACTCTAGAATACTCAAATTTTAGTCACAATCAAATACAAAATCAGTCAATATACCTTCATTTGTATCCCATCTCGTCAAAGTACATCATCTTCTACAGGTTTTTTAGATACAACTTCAATTGTCTCCCTTCGCGACATCAAAATATAATCAATTTGAAATTGAAAAGAAAGTGAAATAGAAAAGTTTTGAGAAGAAGAGATTTTCTTAAGGTTGAATAAATTATAGTTAGCAAATCGATTTCAAGCTTATTTGATTAGGGTATTTCGATGAAAGTAATAGTAACATCTACCACAAACTAAATGTGTGTTTAATTAAATACACACAACATTATAATCCTTCTGTTTTACATTGTTAATGCGTAAACAATGATGCGTAAACACCGATGCGTAAAACCTTTGTGTTTTTTAAAGTGGTATTAAATAAGTAGCAAAAATAAGTTGTATATTAAATAGAGAAAAAATATAGTTCATGTATCTTATAAACAAATGGAATTTACCGCAAGTAATTTTGGAAACTTTTAATATTTAAAATTTATAAAATTTACACTCCAAACTCTACAATATATATTGGTTTCACTTCCGATTAACTGTTTTTTTAGCTACTCTCTTATTAAAGTAAGCTCAAGTTCAAGTCCAAAATTATTTTTAAGAGTTGTGAATTTATTCTCAATATTTAGTAAAAGATAAACATATTAAATTTTCATTCTCTTTGATATATAAACAAATTGATTTAATGAAAGATATAAAGAAAGAAAAATAGAGAATATTGACAGTTTTTCAACAGAAATTTAAGACCTTTTTGTAGAAAGTCTTACGCCATATGTTTTTTTCATTATTGGCTCATGTTCCTATTTATTATTTAATTTATTTTCTTAGTTTCTTTTTGGGAGAAAGGCCTATTTAAAACTAAACTCTTTCGTTGTGTTTTTTCCTTCACAAACTATGTAACAATGAATACTTCATCAAGTACTGAATATTAAATTTTGAAATGGTGCTTATATGTATGTAGATTGGAGTCAACTGGCTGACTGGACCTCATTTATGGAGGTTGCAATAAAAGAAAAAAAAAAGAAATGTGTCTCACATAGAAAAGTTGATATTTTAATTGTTTGAAACGTTAGAATAATAAGCACGATTTCAAAAGTTTATATTGTTTTTTCTAAAATAAAATATTCAGTTAATGTTACATATTTCTGTGACACCCGTTATCCGGATGTGAAGCTCTGATGCCAAATTGTGAGACCCGCATCTCACTTAATAATATAATAATAATATAAATGTCTGAAATTCCAATATAATAATTATACATAAAATCCAAATATCATAATTCCAAACGTTACATAAAACTCGAAGAAATGTCGATAATATTATAAAATAAGTCTGAATAAAGCGAAGAACAATCCCAAAAGCACCAGCCCGATATGATCAATCCTGATCGTTACTATCACCTGAAAGGGGGAAAGAAATGAGGGGTGAGCAACAGGGGAGTCACTCAGTGAGGTATGGGATGCTAGACACGCAAACCACTGACTTGGGTAAAAGAACTCCCACTATGGAAGTTTAGTACTAACATGAACAAACACGATGTCTAGGACATCACATGAAACAACCAATGCTATGATAGCACATAGATAAGCCATACGCCCTGCATTCTCCTCTACGGATATACCTCAAATACCTCTATGCGTTGATAGTACAGAATTACGTCTCCGTACCATCACCTTTATACCATATGCGTCGAATGCAAACGTCTCTGCATGGCGCTCAACACAATATGCGTCGGTAGCCCAGAATTACGTCTCCGAACCTCGCCCACCACACAGTACAGAACTACGTCTCTGTACCCCCAACCCCAACCCCCTGTGAATTTCTCGTACCACAGGTCTGTGAATTTCTCGTACCACAGTTGGGTTGTGGTCCCCTGTGAATTTCTCGTACCACAGGTGGCCCGTGAATTTCTCGTACCACGGGGAGTTGTTGGTGAGTCGATCCCACGACCTTATCACATAGTCCCTACGAATATATATCTAAATACATATATATATGTACCATCGCTTAACATCACACAATCATATCAATAGTTGAATCCTCTAGACCCCTAGTTCCGGTTCGCAATGAATGAACTAACTACCACGCAAGACTCGATTTCAATCAGACGGAACATGTTTCGAAACTAAATGACAATAGGACGAATTCTAATACTGGTTCGGGATTTACAGAATAGACCCTCACCTTAGCAATGTGGGAAAGTGGTATTTGTGGACTCCTGGGGCTCAAATAGACTCCAAATCTGAAATCAGATCGAAAAATCGTGTCAAAACGCCTTTCGAACGGGTTAAAACGGACAAACGGTAGCCCGGTCAAAAAGTCAGCTTGCAGGTCAAAGTCAACTCTGGTCAAACCTTATCCAAATTGAAATTGAATTAAACCAACCGGTTTTTCTTAACCAAACCAAAATCAATTTAAACCGAAAATCGAATTAAACCGAACCGGACCGAATTAAACCGGTCAAACCAGTCAATCGGTCAAATCGCCGGTCAACGGCGGTCCGGCGGCGGTCCAACGGTGGTCCGGCGGCAGTCCGGCGGTGGTCCGGCGATGGTCCGGCAGCGGTCCGGCGATGGTCCGGCGGTGGTCCGGCTGTGGTCCGGCGATGGTCCGGCGGTGGTCCGGCAGCGGTCCGGCGGCGGTCCGGCGGTGGTCCGGCAGCGGTCCGGCGGCGGTCCGGCGGTGGTCCGGCAGCGGTCCGGCGGCGGTCCGGCGGTGGTCCGGCGGTGGCGCGTGGATGCATGCGCGCCGTTAGCGAAACTTCCGGAGGCGCGTGCGGCTTCTTCCGGTGTCCGATCGGGGCGATTCTGGTGTCTACGGACTCGTCTCGACGAGGGGAACGCGATGGTGGTCTCAGATTTACCAGATTCGTCACGGTTTGAAAGTTATGGTCGATTTACTAAAACGGCCGAAACTAAACTTAAAACTAAGGCGGTTTCCGGTGATTACCTTCGGTTGCGATCGGTGGTGACGCTACGGGCTCGATCTTGGCGGTGATGGCTCCGGCTACAAGCTCCGGCGAGTGCTCCTCCTCCTCCTCTTTCTCTTTCTTTCTTCCTTTCTCCCTCTCTCTTCTCTCTCTCTTCTTTTCTCTTCTCTGGTTGCAAATGGGAATTGTAACATCCCACTCACCTACCACCCTACCTTCACCCACCTGCTAACCCCACTTCCGTTATCCGGATGTGAAGCTCTGATGCCAAATTGTGAGACCCGCATCTCACTTAATAATATAATAATAATAATATAATTGTCTGAAATTCCAATATAATAATTATACATAAAATCCAAATATCATAATTCCAAACGTTACATAAAACTCGAAGAAATGTCGATAATATTATAAAATAAGTCTGAATAAAGCGAAGAACAATCCCAAAAGCACCAGCCCGATATGATCAATCCTGATCGTTAGTATCACCTGAAAGGGGGAAAGAAATGAGGCGTGAGCAACAGGGGAGTAACTCAGTGAGGTATGGGATGCTAGACACGCAAACCACTGACTTGGGTAAAAGAACTCCCACTATGGAAGTTTAGTACTAACATGAACAAACACGATGTCTAGGACATCACATGAAACAACCAATGCTATGATAGCACATAGATAAGCCATACGCCTTGCATTCTCCTCTACGGATATACCTCAAATACCTCTATGCGTTGATAGTACAGAATTACGTCTCCGTACCATCACCTTTATACCATATGCGTCGAATGCAAACGTCTCTGCATGGCGCTCAACACAATATGCGTCGGTAGCCCAGAATTACGTCTCCGAACCTCGCCCACCACACAGTACAGAACTACGTCTCTGTACCCCCAACCCCAACCCCCTGTGAATTTCTCGTACCACAGGTCTGTGAATTTCTCGTACCACAGTTGGGTTGTGGTCCCCTGTGAATTTCTCGTACCACAGGTGGCCCGTGAATTTCTCGTACCACGGGAGTTGTTGGTGAGTCGATCCCACGACCTTATCACATAGTCCCTACGAATATATATCTAAATACATATATATATGTACCATCGCTTAACATCACACAATCATATCAATAGTTGAATCCTCTAGACCCCTAGTTCCGGTTCGCAATGAATGAACTAACTACCACGCAAGACTCAATTTCAATCAGACGGAACATGTTTCGAAACTAAACGACAATAGGACGAATTCTAATACTGGTTCGGGATTTACGGAATAGACCCTCACCTTAGCAATGTGGGAAAGTGGTATTTGTGGACTCCTGGGGCTCAAATAGACTCCAAATCTGAAATCAGATCGAAAAATCGTGTCAGAACGCCTTTCGAACGGGTTAAAACGGACAAACGGTAGCCCGGTCAAAAGTCAGCTCGAAGGTCAAAGTCAACCCTGGTCAAACCTTATCCAAATTGAAATTGAATTAAACCAACCGGTTTTTCTTAACCAAACCAAAATCAATTTAAACCGAAAATCGAATTAAACCAAACCGGACCGAATTAAACCGGTCAAACCAGTCAATCGGTCAAATCGCCGGTCAACGGCGGTCCGGCAGCGGTCCGACGGTGGTCCGGCGGCAGTCCGGCGGTGGTCCGGCGGCGGTCCGGCGGTGGTCCGGCGATGGCCCGGCAGCGGTCCGGCGGTGGTCCGGCGGTGGTCCGGCGGTGGTCCGGCGATGGTCCGGCGGTGGTCTGGCAGCGGTCCGGCGGTGGTCCGGCGGTGGTCCGGCGGCGGTCCGGCGGCGGTCCGGCGGTGGTCCGGCGGTGGCGCGTGGATGCACGCGCACCGTTAGCGAAACTTCCGGAGGCGCGTGCGGCTTCTTCCGGTGTCCGATCGGGGCGATTCTGGTGTTTACGGACTCGTCTGGACGAGGGGAACGCGATGGTGGTCTCAGATTTACCAGATTCGTCACGGTTTGAAAGTTATGGTCGATTTACTAAAACGGCCGAAACTAAACTTAAAACTAAGGCGGTTTCTGGTGATTACCTTCGGTTGCGATCGGTGGTGACGCTACGGGCTCGATCTTGGCGGTGATGGCTCCGGCTACAAGCTCCGGCGAGTGCTCCTCCTCCTCCTCTTTCTCTTTCTTTCTTCCTTTCTCCCTCTCTCTTCTCTCTCTCTTCTTTTCTCTTCTCTGGTTGCAAATGGGAGTTGGGTGGAGGGAAGTGAGGTTAGCAGGTGGGTGAAGGTAGGGTGGTAGCAGGTGGGTGAAGGTAGGGTGGTAGGTGAGTGGGATGTTACAATTTCGTGAAGAAAAAAAACACGAGATGAAAAGTTTAGTTTGAAACATGCCTTTCTCCTCATTTTTGGTCACTATATTTTTCCATTCTTCTTACGAGATCATGTCGCTTTCATTTCCCCCTACATTACATATGTTTCTTATGTTTAAATTTTCAAACCAAAACCTTTTATATACATCAAATACAACATACAAAAGAAAATTGAACTAAAGAATGATTTCTATCTACTGCATTACTTGGTTGGTGTACTAATCAGAACTTAAGTCCTCCATTACAATTGTATTTGCACATCCCTCTGGCCGAGAAAATCATGTTTCCGATCTTTTTGTCAACGTGTTTGATCAATCTATTTATTTTCTCCATGATTGCGCTGATTCTTTTACTTTTGGATGATATGTGTTGTGACTTAAAACACATACACATTGGCGTATGGTTTTCCAATTATTTGCTTATTTATACGAAAAATTTCTCTTCTTTCTCATGTCTCACAATTTTCCCTAGCCTCGTTTCATTTTCATTGTATTTCTTCGTGAACATCATATTTATTAAGCTAAAATGAATATACATTGCACAAATCATATACAACTACATGATTCACATTACAACACAAGCATTTATGTACATCATATATGTGAAAAAGTATAAGAAAAAAAAATATTCTAATATGATTCTTATGTATAACATTCTCTTGAAGTTTTTATTAATTGTTACTTGAAAAAACTAACATATCTAATACTATTCCTGAAATTGTCATTTCATGACACCAGTTAGATTTTTGCGCATAACTAAGCAACCAATGAAATTATAATAAAAAGAGAGATATTATACATATAAGTAACATATAATAATTATCAATTGTCCCCATATATTATTGGCACCAACGTCCAGTACACTCAGACTTATTAGCGCTTCAATTTTCCTTCTAGACAAATAATTTGATCAATTTTTCACATTTTTTATCAAATTAAATAAATTTCATTTAACTAACATTATATGTTTTGTTTAAAGAGATTTCCCAATAGTTTAACCTGATTAAAACCTAAATCCGACCATTAATCCTAACCTAAATAGATTGGCGGATTAGAATTAATAATTGGATTAGGTTTTAGTCAATTGCAGGTCAATTGGAGAGTGTTAAAGGGTAAGGGTGGGGGATCGAACCTCACCAATAACATACTTGTGCGACGGACTGCACATAAGAGGGGTTAGGGTCGATGCGCTGCAGCGCCATCCAAAGTTGTGCCGACATACTGGCCAGTTTGATCCCACGAGGAGGTTGTTATAAAAAATCGACTTTTATATAACGTCCTACCCCGTCAAACTGGGTGATCAGCCGGCCCTGCAGTGCACCGACCTAACCCCTCCCCTGTGATACAACTTGCCCAAATTCTCCTATAGGCCTCGGCTCACAGGTGGGTTATTGATGCGCTTGGCGTTACTCAAACCCAAGACCTCACCCTTTCTCAACACTCCCATAAAGAAGTTGTTACCAATTGACCTACAATGAATTGTAACATCCCGAGTTGTGATTGTGAAAAAACTTAAGAAAATTGATTTGGCTACCTATGTCACCAAAGTTGACTTACTTTTTCCATCACATCTCCGTTTAGAACTCCAGGGTTAAGCGTGTTTATGCTTGAGTAGTGAAAGGATGGGTGACCTATCAGGAAGTGATTCGCGATACCGTGTGAATGAGGCCAAAACACGGGGAAAAGACGGATGGTGATTGCAGGGTCAGTAAACAATGATTTCGAGTCTTGAAAAAATTAACGCACGTTTGTCGGACGGGATGGGGCCCACGGGCCGAGAGAGCGGGCGTGGGAGGCCCATTAGCCGTGGGCGGTCGGGCGTTACAAGGGGTATCAAAGCTGGTCAGCCATCTCGGTTTTGACCCGAGAGGCGTCTTGAGACCTGTCGTGGGACGCAACGAAGACGTTGCGTTCTTTGAGAGGGGTGAATTATAACATCACGAGTTGTGATATGTGGAAAGGCTTAAGAGAATTGATTTGACTACCTATGTCACCAAAGTTGACTTACTTTTTCCGTCACATCTCCGTTTAGAACTCCAGGGTTAAGCATGCTTATGATGGAGTAATGAAAGGATGGGTGACCTATCAGGAAGTGATTCGCGATACCGTGTGAGTGAGGCCAAAACACGGGAAAAGGTCGGGTGGTGATTGCAGGGTCAGTAAACAATGATTTCGAACCTTAAAAAAAATTAACGCACAGCCGTCGGACAGGATGGGACCCATGGGCCAAGAGAGCGAACGTGGAAGGCCCATTAGCCGTGAGCAATCGGGGTATTACATTATTATTCCAAGGAGACAATTGAGGAGCTACTAAGTCTGGTTGTACTTGGTGTTGGTACCAATAGTATAAGACACGACTGATGTCAACCCAATTAATAATTGTACATTTTCAGCACTTTGTTGAGTTATCAATAATATCATAATATTTTACAAAACTTACTTAAATTTTTCTTATAGGATTCGTAACTTTCTTTTGATGTCTTTTTAACTGGATTGAAAAATCCAGTTTATCTACTACTATTCATGAAATTGTGACTTCTTGACACCGGTTAGATTTTTGTGTTTAAGTAAACAATCAATGAAATTCCAACAAAAGGAAAAACACTATACATATAAGAAATAATATAAACTAGGTGATTGCGCGCATGCGCATGTAAAATTTTTATACTAATAATCGTTGAATATTAATTTTGATCGTTCAATCATCATGTCGTAAGTCTGCAAACATATAGTCATGGTCTATCAATAAAAGGTTGATGAATAGGGTCATGTTAATTGATATTTTACTTTTCTTAAACCTATTTAATTTACATTGGGCTTCAATGATATCATAAGGATATTATAATTCTCATCTCACTTTGATATGAAGAATTGTATTTTTGAAATGATGTGATCAAATAAAATTTTAGATACGCGCTTACGCAAAATAAACATTAATTATGTATACAAATTATTTATAAATATTATTATTTATTTATTGTTCGTTTATGTATTATGCAATAATAAATAAATTGAATAATTGAGAAGCGAGTCACTATTATGTATATAATTACATTAGAGTAAGAACATAAATAAAAACAATTCTTTTTATGAAAATAATTTTTGTTGGTAAAAAATAAAATAATTATTTATTTATTTTATATATCATATAATTAAAATCAGACGATATTGACATATATATAGTATATTTTAATATAAATATTTATTAATTGAAGCTTCGTACACATATGATTTTATTAACATTTTTATATTTGGTGTAACAAAAAAATATTATTATTATTATTATTATTATTATTATTATTAATATAAATATTTATTAATTGAGGTTTTCTACTCAATGAAAATTTTGAAATTAACATGTTTATGTATTATATATATATATATATATATATTAATCAGAATATATTAAATGAAACTTTATATTTATTTGATTTTACTATCATTTGAATCTTGTTATAACAACAACATTTAAACCATTGATCACAATAATTTCAATGTGCATTTTAACATTCTTAGTAATTTATAATCGTTTAAAAATTCAAAATAAAGCATATAAAAAAATTTTAAAAAAAATTATATGTTTAATGTGGTTGTTTAATTTCTTTTAAAAATATAAATTAAACAAAAATGATGAAGGATGAAATTGTTTTATCAAATCTTTATTATTCAAAATCATTAATTGTCATATATTTTTTTAATGATATTAGGTAATTCCATGACTTTCTTAAGGAGAGCATGAAGAATATTATTTTATTCACTACTAATTAATTTGATAGTTAGTTTAATAAAAGTATAATATATATTTAGATGAACCAAATATTTTTTAAAAAAATTCTAAAAATTGATATCTAACAACCAAAACATGTTGTAATGTTTCATGATTAATATATAATAAAAAAGATAACTATAAATTTTCCACGCTTTGTTAAGATTGATCAATAAAACTGTAAACGAATATACAAAACCTTGCTTAAATCCTTTAAAATGTTGTATAAAAGACCTTTTAACACTTAAATATCGAAACACGTATTATTATTCAACAGAACAAGAACTAGAGACTATGGAGTTAGCGACGGTTGGGTCGCGTTTTGACACTAGTGGGTTCTACCTTTAGTGTTCTTGGGTTAGCCCGATAAGCCTCAGGATTCACGTCATCACTTCTTCCACAAACTGTCCTTGGAGCCGCCATCAGAATCATTCCTTTCCACAAGTTTTTCATGCTCATTTTTGTGACAACCCCATTCTCCTTCTTACTATCATCTTCTAGCCTTTTCTGCAGTAAAACATGACCATGCCGGAAACTACTAGTAGGATTGGCGGGTAAAGATCCCTCGTCAATCCTCTTAGAGATACTCATGATCTCATAAGGGTCAAGAAGACTAGAGAACTTGGTTTCTTGCTCTTCACGCGACAAATGATCAGTGTCGGATTTAGAAACCCTATTCTCGGATAAAATCATGCTCTTGCTGGCTTCGAGCTTGTACCGCGAAGGTCGAGGTGTTCTTGTGGCTCTTGTCGTGAGATCAAATTCTCTAATCATTGGTTTTCCTTCGTTTCTTTGGTACCAAGCCCAGGCCGCAGCTTTCACTGTCGCTAGCTCATCTCCTCCTCCGGTTAAAACTGTCGGTGGCCATCTCTTCTTTCCTCTCGTACTATAGCTGCTGCTTATGATCTTCTCCGACATAATTGGTTTTCAAACGTAGTAGTTGGGGAATGGAAGCATCGTTCTTTGAGTATAAATTTATTTGGTTTGTGGACTTTGGAGAGTACACGTTAATAGTGGCCAAGGGAAAGGCTGAAAACAACAAAATAGTATTAAAGTAAATAAGTATGGGTGTGTGAAAAACAATTAATAAAAATGAGAAAAAGAGTAGTTGTTGTGTTTGCTTTTGGGGCCATTGGTAGATACATCAATTATTCAATAGAGAGAGAGTGTGTTGTATCTTTGTAGTTGGACTTACATTCTGCATTTACTATATTCCTTTCTATACAACAAAATCCCTGCACTTTTTTGTTTTATATGAATACTATGTCAAATGTTGAGCTGTTCAAGTTGTGTATTAAAATATACAAAAACGTTATTAAATTTATATTGTGAAAATAATTTACTTAAATCTGCTTATGTTTATATTGTTAAACTGATTAAAATTTTAACTTATGTATAATTGAACTTAAGTAGTGTTTTATAAGTTTTACTAGCAATCAGTAATTAGAGATTTGAGAATTGACATCACTATTCTCTTTGTACGATTGACATCAACGTACCCTCCCTCAAGATTTTTAGATCCATTAATTTTTTCTCTGTTTTTAAAAATTAATCGTTTATCCACAATTTTTATTCGTTCCACATAATTGTGTTCAATTATTCATATCACATTTACTAAAAACTGAATCAAAACGGATCTAAACCTAACTCAAACCTAACCGATTACACCTTAACCCGATATATTTTTAATCCAAAATCTCTTAACTTATTTGTTGAGAGTAAGAAAAATTGACAGTTAGGATTTCTCAAGACAAATCGCAAGCTGGGAGAGTGAGACAAATAGTGGGTTTAGGTTTAGTCATCTAAGAATCAGGTTTTGATTATTTTAACTTTGACTATGGAAAGTGATGAGGGAAATGGAGAAACTTGGATTCATGTTCTTGTAACTTCAGCGATACATGAAGAAGAGGAAAATTGAGAGTGGAGAGTTCATGTTGTTGAAACTTTGACGATGGAAGATGAGGCAAAATGTAGTGGTGTTGTTCCTGTGGAGAAGGAAAATGAGAGGAAGACGAGGAACATTGAAAGTACAAAATCAGAAAAAAATCCAAGAAATGATAACAAGGAAGACAAAGACGAAGAGAATGAGGAAATTGATTATGGTGAAGAATAAGAGAGATCGCAGTTTGGTTCAAAATCAAAAAGAGAACAGAGCTCTAGGGTTTGATTCAGACATCTCACCTTCTGCTCTTCCACACGACCAAGCTGAGGTATGATGGTGAAGATTAAAACCATCCAGACTTTCTTTGATTTTTCTCTCTGTTTTTTCTTTCTTCTTTCTTTCTGATTTCTTTCAAAGTCTCTCTGATTTTTGCTTCTGTTTTTGGACGCACGAGCAGGTGAAAGGGAGATTTAAATATCTAAGGTGAGCTTATGCTGAGTGTCCAGCTAAAGAATAAAAGCAAGGTTAAGAGAAGACATGCGGCGAGCTACTTCTTCGCTCTCATCAGCCAAGCAACTCTCCTTTCCCTCTCCTAAAGAAAGCTTCAAGAAGTCATGTGCTTCTCACATGATCAACTTAAGAAAGAAGCAAGCACATAGCTTGTGACAAGCATGTGACTTTAATGAGCTAATAGGGAAAGTAGGCAGGTGAAACTTACATGACTGATTTACTAAACAAGCAAGCAGGCTGGAAAGGTTCAAGTAATGTGATGGATCATGAAGAAAGATAGGAAGCTGGTCGATCTTTCGAACAGTTCTCGACCAAACGCTCCTTGTCCTTTAGCTCTCGTCATGCTCTCAGAAAAAATCGGACAGAATTATCGTGGTAAGGTCATTTGACCACTAGACAGTCCCGTGGAGACATTGATTCACCTGGTTATTTTAATTCTGATCAGACCAACTATGAACTGATCATACGGAAATTTTCTCGACCAACATTCATCCGCTCGTGACGATCATTACACTCTCCCCACTCAAAATAATCATCCGAAAGTTTCAAAACATAGCTATACAGTTTACTAGAAAACTGGAATATCAGCGAAAGGTTCTAGACAATCAGCTCGAAACTTATCTTCATTTTTCCATGTTACAAGAATTCTCTGTTGTTTTCCTCAAAATACTTGATCTGAAAAATTTATCGATTATTCAATCTTTTGATATGGCGCTCGCCTATCCGCAAATGACCTTCATGATAGGTGAGATTGGGTTGCAAGTACTATGGTTGTTGCGGCTGGAATATACTTGGATCTGGTATATGCTTATTTAACATTGATACATGGAATTATGGATGCATAGGTACATCGGGTGGAAGTTCAAGTCAGTAGGCTACTTCTGCAATTCTAGGCATATTATAGACTTAGAAGCTGTTGTTAGGATATTGATACCAATGCACAAGATTCCTTCAACGTCATTTATATCAAAGCTAGAACTAAGGCGGTTGTACCAGTGCTGGAGACAGTTAGAAGGCAAGCAATGCTCAGAATCATAAAAAAGAAACAAGAAATCTGAGAAGTGGCAGGAGAAAGTTATAAAATACGAAGTCAAAATGCTTGAATGTTGAGAATATCTATATGGCAAAATGACTTATAGTGATTCTATCAATATGGTTGGAGGGCCACATTTTTGGATGTAAAAGGTCAATACATGTTAGTAGAAAAACCACTAGATCCTACACTTCCTGAGAGGAAGAAGAAAAAAAGCAAAAGAAGTTCGAAGATTCAAAAGAAGGGATAATTAATTAAGATGGAGAGGAAGGTAGAAAATCTTGGAAGCCAAAGACGCGTCATCCATTAATCTAAATATGGAGAGGTTGGCCACAATGCAGATTTTTGCAAGATCTACGTGAAGAAAAAAATTTAGACCGAAGCAAATGACATGTACATTCAGTACATTTTTCTTAATTACTTTGAACAAGTTTATAATCTTGCAAGCTTTTTCCCTTTACAGGAACATGGAAGCTCTTCCGGTCCCGATGTCATTGCAATGACACAACCATCCAAAACAAGCAAAGACTAAGCAAGAAAAGGTCTTCTTTGTATCACTATGACATGTTTTGTAATTTTACTAATGTGATTAACAATCAGTTTCTACGAGCAAAAGCGCCAAATATACGAGCAATCAGTTTCTATTAAAGAGATTATGGTAATTAAATGTGAATTGGTTAATTTGGTAAAAATTGTGAACAATCGATCATTTTTTAGTATAGGGAGAAATTTGACAAGTCTAAAAGTAAGTGATTGTGTGTTGGTGTCAGATTGTCAATAGCAGTAGCGGCCCTAAGGGGAAGCAATAGAAGCACTAGCTTCCGGCCTCTAGATTTATAAAAAAGAATATCGGCATGTATTTCGTTATGCGTCTGTGGTGTAGTGGTTGGGAGTGGCTTTTGTAAATCCGGCCATCCGGGTTCAAAGCCCTGCTGCAACCATCTTTTTTTCCTTTTTAAAAAAAAAAAAAATTTACAATAACGAAAATTATATGTTTAAGCAATATTCCTTTTATTCTTTCATGTAAAGAAAGAAACAAAAATATTTTTATTCAGCAATTAATTAACAAAGAGTAATTATCTATTAAATAATCTAAAAGAAAATAAAAATAACACAAATTGAAACCTAATTACCGTCGATCTATCATCATTCATCTTCTTCCTCTTGTTCAGAAAAAGAAAACAGAAACTCATCTTTCTCTTCTTAAAAAAAACACACCTTTTAATCCTTAGGTTTTCAGAATTGTGATTTGAAAAAGTTCAATCATCAACTCAGGTTTGTTAACTGTTAACCAAAAAAATATAATCATATTATGTGTTATATTTTGTTCTACAGTAGCCTGTATATTACGTATGTATAACTATATATTTACAAAAAACTTTTGTAGTTCAATGTCTTCAAAGAGAATAAAAAATGAGTTAGGAAGTGCAGCAAAAATAAGAAAAAAAAAGAGGCAAGAAGCACTAACAAATTCAATGACTAGTTCCATGTTAAGGTATGTAATAAAATCTAAAGCTACTACACTTGATGAGTCTATGAAGGAAGAGAATAATAAAAGTAGTGAAGAAACTAGTGGGTCTGATCATGATCAAGCTGAGAACAGTGGTAAACATGAGAATGAACGTGAGCTTGATGAGAATGGGAATGAAGAGGATAAAGCATATGATGCTAAAGAGAATCAGATAGATGGAGATATAAATGATCCTGGAAGTTGGGGAAAAGTTGATAAGAGAATGAGAGATTTTATGGTTGAAAAATGTCCAATGGCAAGACATTCAATTGATTATCGTTTTCCAAAAGATTATTTAGGCAGATGTTTTTCTCATTCGTCTTATACCAGAAAAATAAGGAATGGAGAGAAGCAAGATAGGCGTTGGTTACTTTACTCAAAAGTGAAAGACAAAATCTTTTGTTTTTGCTGTAAGTTGTTTTTGCAAGACAAACCTATAAATTTGTTGGCAACTACTGGGTCTGGTGATTGGAGAAATGTCTCGAAACTTCTTAAGGAACATGAAAAAGGTCATAAGCATATCACATGCATGATTCAGTGGATGGAGTTAGAAGAGAGATTAAAGAAGAATCAGACTATTGATAAGGATATTCAAGATGAGATCAACAAAGAGAAAAAACACTGGAGAGATGTGTTGCTAAGGATAATTGCATTGGTAAAAGGTCTTGCTAAAAAAAATGTCGCCTTTCGTGGAAGTAGTGATAAGATCCATGTAGATGGTAATGGGAATTTCTTGGGCATGATTGAAGTATTTGCAGATTTTGATCCAGTGATGAAAGAACACATTAGACGGATCGAGAAGCGTGAAACTCATTATCATTATCTCAGTCACAGGATTCAGAATGAGTTGATAGAGATGCTTGGGAATGAGATCAAACAAATGATCTTAAAGAAGATTCGAGATGCAAAGTATTTTTCAGTTATTCTTGATACTACTCCTGATATCAGTCATCGGGAACAAATGTCGATGGTTATTCGATGTGTGGATATTTCTGAGACTTCTCCAAAGATTGAAGAATTTTTTTTGACATGCTTGGAAGTTAAAGACAAAACAGGAGAAGGGCTTTTTGACACCCTTCAAGATGCATTGCATAATCTTGGGTTGAGTATAGATGACATTAGAGGGCAAGATTATGATAATGGATCAAACATGAAAGGGAAAGTTAAAGGAGTACAAAACATGTTGCTTGAAATTAATCCCAGGGCTGTCTACACACCATGTGGTTGTCATAGTCTGAATCTTGTACTTTCTGATATCGCTTCCTCATCATTGATAGCAATATCATTTTTGGAATTATTCAGCGCATCTATCGTTTGTTTTCTTCTTCTACAAACAACTGTGAAGTTTTCAGAGATATTGTGAATGGGGTTACAGTAAAACCACTATCACAAACTCGTTGGGAAATCCGCATAAAAAGTGTTAAAGCAATACGATTTCAGGCTCCACAAATACGAGAGGCTTTGATTTACTTGGCTGAAAACAGTGCAAATCCAGAAACAAGAAGTGATGCTGAGTCTCTTGCAATGAGTGAAAATTATGGAATGGGAAGCTTTGAGTTTTTGACTGGAATGATTATTTGGTATGAGCTTTTGTTTGCTGTTAACAAAGTAAGCAAACTCCTACAGTCTGAAGATATGGATATTGATATTGCTATTGCTCAAGTGAAAGGCCTTATTTCTTTTTTCAAAGAGTATAGAGAAACAGGTTTCCAAGCAGCAAAACTAGAAGCTGAAAAGATTGCTACTACTATGGAAATTGATCATGTATTCTCTATGAAAGCAAAACGGTTCATTAAAAAGAAGCAATACCATGATGAAGAGCCTAGAAAAGATGATGAAGATGTGATATTTACTGCAGAAGAAAACTTCAGAATCAATTACTTCATAAAAATTGTGGATCAGAGTTTGGTTTCTTTCGAGAAAAGGTTTGATCAGCTCCAAGGTTATGAAAAAACTTTTGGATTTTTGTTTGATCTAAAGAAGCTTAAGTTGACAAATGATGATGAGTTGATGGTTGCTTGTGTCAATCTTGAAGTTTTTCTCAAGCATGGTAATTGTTCTGATATTGATGGTAATGAATTATTTATGGAGTTGAAGCTTTTAAGAGAGAGTTTACCAACAAATATTCAGAAGGCGGCTGAGGTATTAGATTTTCTTAAGAAGGTGGATACTTGTTATCCAAATACATGGACTGCATATCGCATTATGATGACAATTCTTGTTTCAGTAGCATCGGCAGAAATAAGTTTTTCGAAGTTAAAACTCATAAAATCTTATCTACGGTCGAGTATGTCACAGGAGAGATTAAATGGTCTGGCGATCATATCGATTGAAAGGAGGATGGCTAAAAAGTTGGATTACACAAGTTTGATGAATGAGTTTGCTAATAAAACTGCAAGAAGAATTATTTTTGAAGAATAGTGTTTTTTCATGTTTTTGTTACTTTTGATTATTTATATTTTTGTTTGACGTTGGATTTTTTTATATATACGCTCAAGTTTTTTTTTTAATACGAAAGGCAGCCTTTTATTTTCCTTCGCTTCTGGTCTTTAAAAACTCAGGACCGGCACTGGTCAATAGTACAAGGGAAAAAGTGTTGTCAACCCAGTTATAAATTTGTTTTTATAAAAAATATATATATATATATAACAAATACAGAAATATATTAATAGCATAACCTTATGTCATTTTAAGCATTTCAGCCTTCTATGCGCTTTGAATATCCAGCAGTCTACATGTCACTCGAATCATCTCTCTTAATGTTTCTCAGTTTGAACAGAATCTCACGTCTCTGAAACATTCGAGCAAGGTAATACAAAAATTGGACCTGTGATGTTTCAGGCTGGTTCTGGTTAAGTAAACGATCTAATAATCATAAGAAATGAAACAAATTTACAAACAATAAAAGCCATAGTGAGTGATAGAACTACATTTGGCGCTTTTGCATGTCATGTTTAACTTAAGCAAAAGACTTCCGTTGACACGGTTTAGATGCCAAGTAGTGCTTATCGACCTATCCAGCTTCGACCAGAAATCTTTTTAATACCATTCTCCTTCATCTTATCCCTAACATGAGCCACATCTGCCCACCGGTCTAAAGCTGCATACATGTTTGACAAAAGCACATAGTTGCCAGCACTTTGCGGTTCAAGCTCAAAGAGCCGCTTTGCAACTACTTCTGCTATCTCAGAATCTCCATGCACACTACAACCACCCAAAACCGAACCCCAGGCACTAGCATGAGGTTCCACAGGCATGACTTTAATAAGCTCAAAGGCCTCTTTAAGCTTTCCTGACCGGCTAAGAAGGTTCACAACACAGGAGTAATGATCAGGAGATGCCACAATACAATATTCCTTTTGCATCAACTCGAAGTACCTTAACCCATCCTCAACAAGCTTTGCTTGGCTACAAACTTTCAATATCACTGTGAAGGCAACACTATCGGGAACAATACCTTCCTCTACCATTCTCTCAAACAGCCGAACAGCTTCGTCTCCACACCCATGAATACCCATTCCTTCCATCATCGAACAGTACGAGACAAGATCCCGCTTAGGCATCTCTTCGAACAATCTAGAGGCTCTATCCATGTGGCCGCATTTGGCATTCATGTCTATCAAAGCAGGTGTAACATAATGACTAGAAAATCTGTTCACCATGTTTTGGTGCAGATAAGAATCAACCTGTTCACCTAACTCAAAGCTACCCATCTGAGAACAAGCTGACATCAAACTCACCATTATAAACACATCAGGTTGGACATTCTTCTCACACATTTCATAAAACATCTTCACCGCCTCGTTTGGCTGGCCGTTATGTGCATAACCCGATATCAAAGCTGACCATGCCCTAACATCAACATCACTCGCTTGCTCAAACAAAACCTGAGCGGAACGCATATCACCACCTTTAGCGTATCCATCAATCATAGAGGTATATGAAATTATGTCTTTCATAGGCATTTCCTCAAACAACTTCTTAGCATTCACCAAATCTCCGGACTTGACAAACCCATCAATCAAAGCATTCCAAGAACCAATATTACGCTCAGGCATAACATCGAACATCTTCTTTGCTTCCTCTAACTCTCCAGATTTCACATAAGCTACCATCAAAGCTGTCCAAGAAACTGCATTTCTCTCAGGCATTTCACCAAACACCTTACGTGCGCTCACTAAATCCTTACATTTACCATAGAAATCAACAAAACTTGTGGCCAAGACCACATCTTTATTAAACCCATTTCTCAGAACCAACGCATGAACAGATGACCCAGCACGAACCTGCCCACTGTTAGCACAAACTTTCATAACCAAAGGGAAAGTATACTCATCGGGTCGAGCCAAGCCTGCTCTCATCATACGGACAAGAAGCGAAACCGTGTCAAAGAAGAGAAATCTATTAGAGTATCCTTTGATGAAACAGTTCCAGAGATGAGTGCAAGGGTGAGGAACACGCTCGAAAACAGAGGAAGAGTAAGGAAGAGAGGAAGAAGACGACAAGAGGAAGATGGAGACGAGATTCTGGTCTTGCTCAAGACCTTTACGGATGATTCTGGCATGGATTTGACGAAGCTGGACCTCAGACTTGCAGAGCTTCAAAAGGGTTTCGATTGACGCCAACGAAAGGGGAGATGATCTCTGGATCATTCGGCTCGCATATGTATGTATGCGTATACTATTTTCATCACAAGAATCTTGGTCTGGTTTTAGTTTACTACAGACTCTGACAGGAATCGGTCTTTGTGAGAAGAGTTGAATTGTGGGATTTGTACACAGAACTGAAAGACTTGGAGAAGAGGGTTTAGCCTTTAGGGTTTATTTCCCCAGGGAAAGTGGAGATAAAATGATTTTATGGTTTAGTTTGAGTTAAAAACGAAAATCGATTCTGTTTTGTTTGACTTTGGGGCTGATCCGGTTATAAGATCTTGAAATTTTATGAGATGGTTTGTTTGTCCATCCAAATAGTTTTTTTAAATAAATATTTAAATAGATTTAGCACAAATTTCTAAAATAGTTATTTTAAAAGTTTTTGTCACAAAAATATTATTTTACAAAAATATCAAAATAACATTTTTATTTTTAAAATTTTAATTTTTTCTTTTTAATTTTAAACATCACCTCCACTACTCCATTCTATAATTCTAAACTTTAATTCTAAATTAGTTAATCCAATAAGTCTATTTTGATCATTTTTCTTCTTAAATCGTATTTTATGGACAAAAACTTTTTGAGAAATTGTCAAAAATATCAATTTCTTTGTACTATTTTTCAAAAATACCTTAATCACTTTTACCTTTGTTTTTTAAGAGGGAAAAACAGACTTATAACCATTGAGTTAATTAATCTAAGGCTTAGGGTTTAGAGTTAAGGGATGGTGTAGGGTAGGTAAGGTTTAGGAATTTAAAATTTAGAATTTTAATTAATTTTAAAAAAATTTGCCACTTAAAAAATGGTATTTTTGAAAATGTCTCTTTAATGAAGGTAAAATTGAAAAGTGGTAAAAGGAAAGTGGTATTTTTGAAAATTCTCCAAACTTTTTTAGGTCTATCTTAAAATATTACTCGTAGATTTATGTTTGTTTTTCTATTTTCACTTCCATCCAAACAAAATTAATAAACAAATTATTAAAATATTTTTGTTTCGATTTAATTATATGTTTGATATTAATTTTAACTATATTATTTTTTACTTTGATTTAGTCTAATATATTTATATTGACATTGTTTTAAACTTAGCATTTTAACATATATTTATAAATTTTATGTAGATTAATTTACTACAATAATAACATCTAATAAACAAAAAGTTTGATAAACATTTACTTAGAAACTTTAAAGTTTCAAACTTAGAAGAATATTAATATAAACTAATTATAACTTTCAAATAAATATATCTAAAATTAGTTTTGCATTTTCTATGGAAAACACGATTTTTTTACGGAAATTGCGATTTTCGGGTTTTGGGCGGGAAAATACGATTTTTGGTCACACAATTTTTGATTTCGGTAGGAAACCATAATTTTGATTCTAATGGGAAAACACTATTTTTCTGTTTTGGCGGGAAAAGAAAATTTTTCGGTTTTGTCAAAAAAATGAAACTTTCACTTTAGCAGAAAACACATTTTTATTTTAGTGGAAAAATGAATTCTCGGTTTTGAAAGAAAAAAACGAAATTTGGGTTATGGCCGGAAGTGGATTTTCTGGGAAAATGAAATTTTTAGTTTTTGCGGGAAAATAAGATTTTTCAGTTTGGCGGGAAAACTTGATTTTTTTTAGTTTTGATGGGAAAATGTGATTTTTTGGTTTTGGGGAGAAGAAGTGATTTTTCAGTTTTTGGCGGGCAAATATAATTTTTGGTTTTTGCGGGAAAAAAATTGGAGAATTTTCAAAAATACCAATTTTCTTTTACCACTTTTTCATTTTTACCATCATTAAAGAGACATTTTCAAAAATACCACTTTTTTAAGTGGTAACTAGCCTTTTATCCGCGCGCCCGCGCGGATGTTATTTTTATTAATGACAAATATTTTAAGCAATTTGTTTGATATAATTGTATATATGACTGGAATTTAATATTTAATATCCGTAATTCGTTCTGGAATGCGCTCCATCCTCTCCGAAACAGGATATTCGGGGGTTTGGACTGGATTTGGATAGTGATTTTACGGGTTCGGCGGATTCATATACAGATCCGGATAGTGATTTTACGGATTCGGCGGATCCATATACAAATCGAGATAGTAAAATTTTAGGTCTGAATATATGGATCCGGATACAGATCCTGATAAATATTTAAAATTTAATTATAAATACGTTTATATAAAATAAGTAAAATTTTAATTTTATTAAATTTTAATGATTTTAAAGTTTTTAAAAATAATAATTTTAAATAGACTAAATAAATGGTCAATAGTTAATTTTTGATTTATTTTTAATTAAAAATACAGGTTCAGATATTCGCGGGTATTCGGATTTTATTTCGAGTATCCTAACCCATAATATCCGGAAGGCTCGAGGCCATTGTATTTGGATAGTACATTGTATTATATGGTGATTAAAAATTTTAAATTTATAAATTACATAAGTTTTTCTTGTTAGATATATATCGTGCAAATGGATAATACAATGTATTTGTATGTATATATAACCAATTATAATAAATATTAGTATGTAGTTTGTTCACTAAATTGTTATGGAAAGTTACATGATTTTGTTTTTGTAAATGAATAAGTTATAATCAAAAATTATTAATATTATTTATTTATTTTTTATAGTTCAAATATAGTTAGCTTATATGAATATGAGAAAAAGTCACATTTAATAAACTTCAAAACTAGTTTAATGCTATAGATATGTATAATTTTGTTTTTACTATAAAAATTTGGAAAACAAATATACATTTTTAATGAAGTTTTCAATTCAAATTGATAAAGCTGTTAATAGGCTTACCGAGAGAGTTTTTTTTATTAATAATTAATGTTTAGATGTTTGGATGCAGAGATAAAATTAGTGGCATTCTTTGTAAATATTAGGTAGAATCAAAAGTTATTTTAAATTTGTACTTCCTTTTTAATAGATTAGTTTTTTTTTTAAATTAATTAGAATCCTAAATTTTAAATTCCTAAACCCTACCCCCACCCTACACCACCCCTTAACTCTAAACCCTAAGTCTTACATTAATTAACCCAATGGTTATAAGTATGTTTTTCCCTCTTAAAAAACAAGGGTAAAAGTGATTAAGGTATTTTTGAAAAGTGGTACAAAAAAGTGGTATTTTTGGTAATTTCCCAAAAAAATCTCGATTTCGTAGGAAGAGGATTTTCCAGTTTTAGTGAGAAAACAAGATTTTCTGGTTTGGTGAGAAAATGGGGTTTTTATGGTTTCTGCGGGAAAGCAAGATTTTACAGTTTTGGTGGAAAATGTGATTTTCAGTTTTGACATGAAAACAAGTTTTTTTAGTTTTGACGGAAAAACGAGATTTTGGGTGTTTGCGGGAAAACGAGATTTTTTTGGTTTTGGTGGAAAAATGAGATGTTTGGTTTTGGGCGAGAAAACAAAATTTTTAGTTTTTGCAAAAAAATGTGATTTTCGATTTTAGGAAAAAAACGAGATTTTTGGTTTTGACAGAAAAACAAAGCGTAAAAAACAAGATTTTCGGTTTTGGTAGAAAAAACTAAATTTCTTGTTTTGACGAGAAAAGTGCAATTTTTTAGTTTTAGCAAAAAAACGAGATTTTCAATTTTGACAAAGAAAACATGATTTTATCGTTTTGGTAGGAAAATGTTTGTGTGGTTTTTATGGAAATATATATATTTTTGTGGTTTTGTCATTTTTTTGTGAGTGACAAAATGGTATTAGGTTTAGATTTATAATTTGTTAATTATATATAAGGTATAATAGATCCTATATTATTTTGACAAAACCATTTTTTCTTTCTTCAATTTAGTCAACTAACTGATAAAATATTTCTTCAATTTAGATCAACTAACTGATTTTCCAAGCTAAACCTAAATTTTTAAAACTCACCCAGATGACGTGTATTTTTAAGTTTAAACAAACGATATTTTTATCTACATCTAAATGACTCATTTGACTGTGAAACAAATAACTCCTTTTGTCGTGCCATAACTTTTGACATCGTTATACTTACAGAAGTTAAGTTAGTGTCTCTAGGAAGGGAAAAAGTAGGTTTAACAGGGATTTACATAAAAGAACACATTTTGAGTTTCATTTACACAATAAGAAACATTCTGCATGTGACACACTTTTTGTGTGTGAACACAAATTTTTGAGACCAAAATACCCTTATTATCTCTTTCACCTTTATTTTAGTTATGTGAAACACTTTTTCATTATTTTAGTTTTTACTACGGTGTTACAAATTCTTCTCTACTATTTTTTAGATGTCGAAACATGTAAAAAGCAATCATTATGTACGTATTGTTTGGATATTGTAGACAGAGCGTGTGTGGATGTGATTGTCTGGGATTTGTGAGGAGTGTGGATGGTGCTGTTGTGGACAGTGGACACTGGACATGTGGATGTGGTTATAAACACCACCACCTCCACTGTGGTATCTACCGCCATCTCGCCATCCTCATGTCTTCCACTTCTAGTATCCATCATCTCCTCCTCTCGAGTAGCCATCCTCACCACCATTGCATTTATTCTCAGTCCTCTGGAATAACCATCCTCACCACCATTGTATTCATCCTCACGTGTTCCACTTTCGTATGAAGCACCGCTTCTTACATAACCACCACCACCTCCTCCACCACATCTTCACCACCATTGTATTCATCCTCACCTCTTCGATTGGGTTTCCAAAAAAAAATTAAAAAAAAGTTAAATATTGGAAGGTTATAATATGGATGCCAATATGTCCACAATCTCAAGGATGAACAAGTTAATAACTTAAAAACCAATAACTGCCACGTACATGTCTAGAAAAAAAACAAGCTTGAATAATGAAAACAAAGCTAAATAAAACTGTAATTTATCAGACAACGAAACGAAAGTTGTGGACAAGGTTTTGTATACAAAAATTTATCTATGAAATTGTATCCACATCCACACAAAAATGTAGTCAAATCTATCGTTTTCCTCCAACGAAGATAAAAAGAGAGAGAGAGAAAAAAAGAGAGAGAAAGCTTGAGATTTTTATCACAGTGGAAGAACACATTACAGATCTGAAAACAAGATTCTCCATCAAAGATCCGAACACATTACCCCAAGCTCAGCCACGGCGGATCCCGAGCTCACTCATTGCGAATCTCAATTTCATCCACTCTGAAACTTGACCACAACTTCCCTGAGCTCACCTATGGTGGATCCCGAGCTCACCCACGGCGAACCTGAAGCTCATCCACGGTGAATCCAAAACTCATCCACGATCTATTTCATTACATGCTCTGATCTCATCATCACACCCATCGATCCTCTCTTGATTTTTATGGAACTCTCAAAATTAGGATTTGAGCATCTGAAAAAGTATAATTTAATTAGGAAAAAATGAACATCTCAGGTTTCGTAATGAATAAAGAGATGAAAGAGAAAGTGAAGTTTGGTCTAGTTGAGGGGTGTTAGTGTCTTTAGACACAAAAATTGTGTGTGGCAAGTACAATGTGTCTCTAAGCGTAATTGGAAACTCACAATGTGTCTTTAAGAGTAAATTTCTCTATTTTTATCTACATCTAAATGACTCATTTGACTGTGAAACAAATAACTCCTTTTGTCGTGCCATAACTTTTGACGTCGTTATACTTACAGAAGTTAAGTTAGTGTCTCTACGAAGGGAAAAAGTAGGTATGCGCCTATGAGATTGTTAAGTTGGTCACTAGAAAGTTCTCTCACATTTCTAGTTCTCTACTCTCTATTTTTTATGTCGATATGAGATTTCGAGGATGGCTAAATTTTTTTACCAACTCCAATGTATTTTCCTATTTTAAGTTTAACATTTAAAATAAAGATGTATCTCACTCCAATGTATTCCTTTATTTTTACTTGTAAAAAGGAATACTCTCAAAAGTTTCTATTTTTATTTGACAACAATTACTTTTTATGAAAATTTATAATTAGCCATATCTACTTTTGATTTTTTCAAGATTTCCATAAAATTATGAATTTGTTTAAATAATTTTTTTTTAAAAGATTATAATGTAAATAAAAAATGTGATTCTATTTTTATAAAGCCGTATTTTCTATATAAAAAATAATTTTTTGGTTATAATTGTAAAGGTTTAATAGTTAAAAGATCATTATGTAAATAAAAAATGTATGCATTAATAATAGAGGAATGTTATTGTTACCTCTATATTTAAGAGGAAAAATATCAATTTATATTTTAGAAGAAGAAATATAGATGCGTTAGAACACTTTTTCTATATTATAGATTTTAGAGGTGAAAATAGTATGAGTTGGAGATGTTCTTAGTAGACTTGGAGCTCTATTTTTTGGGTCAAAAAAGATAGTAGAGTTGGAGTTCTATTTTTCTTTACAGTTTCATAATTGGTGAACTTGTTATCCTCTTTTGAAAGTTAAACTACTTTTATAAATAAAAAAAAACCCCTCATTTCAAGCTTAATAATTTTGATGATTTTTATGATTAACTTTAATTTACATAAACTAATTTTTCACATAAACTATATAAATTGATAATTTTAAAACAAATCAATATTAGTCAATATAAGCTTTATCTCACTTTGGTGGAATTCATGTGACAATGAAAAGGAATATATTGGGTTTTTGGGCAAAGTAATATCAACATAAAGACGACGAAGGCATATGTTTCATGACATTGATCGATTTAAATACAACTGTGTTAGGAAAACAATTATGGAGCCTAACTGAAAATGTCAATTTCTTATTTGCTCATTTTTAAGCAAGTACTTCAAGAATTCGAACCCCCGGAGCCATTATGATCTTACTCGCCATCATATCATATGATTGGTGTAATATTATATCAGCCAGATCCATGGTAAGCAAATAACTAACCAAATGGCTGCAAACACTATCTTCCATTTCAGTATAGAATGATCCATGAATCTCATCCAACCGCCAAACACCATCAAACACCATCAAACAATAATTAGTAGATGTACCCTTCATTTATGATGGATCAGCTCATCAACACCACACGTACATGGAACTCACATGTAATTAGAGCTTTGATTGATCTGGCTGATGCAATGATCATTGAGAGCTTGCCATTGAGTATGAACCCATCCACGGATAAGGACAGATGACACTTTACACAATCCAGAAAGTATACAGTAAAATATGGTTGCCACATTGAACATTTTTACCTGGATAAAGCAAGACATGCACCACTCTGTGGACCAGACATTTTGAGGATTTGCAGACTTTTGACTGGAAAATCAAATGTCCTCCTAAGCTGAAAGACTTCTTTGGCAGATCATTTTGGGTTGTTTACCAGTTAAGACGAACCTAGAACGAGAGGAATAAAGTGTGATACGTTATGTACACAATGCGGGACAGAGGAAAAAAACGATCAATCATCTCTTATTTAAATGTCCTCCAGTAACTGAAGTATGGGTCCTCTCACGGATCCTGACAAACCCATATAGTTTTCCTATGCAACCGATTTTTGCGAATAGGATGATACATTAATTATAATATTGTGTGGATACTTTGATATATTTGGAAGGGCGTAATGATAAGTGTTCAATAATGTCGACATACATTTTTGCATGAGGTGTTTGAAGTCAACTGGTCTACCTTGTCCACATAGACACAAAGTCCCTAGTTTGGCTATCAGAATTTTGATAATCTGTTTATATTTTATGACATATATATATGTATATATCTATATATATATAATTTATGTTGAGTCAAATTTCATATACTTCTTCGATTTCAGAAAGATGTATATTTTTTTAAAAAATGTTTCAATACTTATCAAATTTATATTGGTTTAAAATTATAAAAAATAATAATCACAAAATATATATTATAATCAAAATTTAATACGTTTTATTATTATTATTGTAAAACTTCAAACCATACGTCTTTTAGGAAAAAACAATTATTATTGTTTAGTTTCAAGTGAATCAGTTTGTGAGAGGCCAAAAATTTTATCAATAATAAGTTCACATGCTTAACAACATTTATTATAAATCACTTAATTACTTTGGTGAGTCTTCAGTGATGTTCATGACTGAAATGTTTTAACAGCATCATCAGTAGATGTTTTTTGTTAACAAAAAAAATATCTATAGATGCTTCTTTTGGTCTCGTTTGCCTCAATATTGTTTCCTTCCCATGTATTTTTACTGAAGAATATTCTCCAAAATTTTCATAATCTTCCTTTCGGACATTATAAACAATTGAAAGAGATACTATGAGTGTAATTCAATGTCGGTTTAGTGTGGTTTAGTCTCATGTTTACTTCATCTTGTAAACTAGTGACAAGCTCACTATATAAGCTTGATGTTGTACTCCTTTTACGTTTAACAGAAATAAGAAAGTTAGTTACTTCTTCTTGATTCACAAACGCTAACATGGTATCAGAGCTTCGGGGATAAAACCTCAAGCGATCCAATTCTTTACATCTTTCTTTGACCTCTGATTGATCGGTGATTTGCTTGATCAATCTCTCTCCATTTCGTGATCGGAAAAAAACTTGGTCTTTCCGCCGAGATCCGACTCGTACACTCCTTACCTTTGGTTTTCGCAAATCCAACTTTGATCATAGTCTCTTCATTCAAAATGTTAAAGGAGTATACACTGCAGTATTGGTGTGACGGCATCATCATTGCTAGTAATGATGACACAATCGTTGATCAACTAAAAGCTGATTTGGGTGCTGCGTTTAAGCTCAGGGATCTTGGTGAAATATTTCTTTGGCCTGGAAATAGCACGCTCAGACAGAGGCATCTCAGTGTGCCAGAGAAAATATACTTTGGGTCTTTTGGAGGATACAAGTCTCTTGGCTTCTAAGCCTTCTTTTATTCCTATGAATCCTAATGCTAAACTTTCTCTTGATTCTACAGAACCAATTCTTGAAGATCCAGCTGCTTACAGAAGGCTTGTTGGACGACTGATGTATTTGACAATCACAAGACCGGGTATTACATTTTCTATGAACAAGCTTTGTCAATTTACATCAGCTCCGAAGAACTCACATCTTCAGGCAGCTCTAAAAGTCCTTCACTACTTAAAAGTCACCGTTGGACTGGGTCTTTTCTATTATGTTGAATCAGACTTTGTTCTTAAGGCCTTTACAGATGCTGATTGGACTTCTTGTTTGGATTCAAGACGTTTTACCTCTGGTTATTGTATATTTTTTGGTAATGCCTTGATATCTTGGAAGACTAAGAAACAACAAACTGTTTCCCATTCCTCTGCAGAATCAGAGTACTGAGCCATGGAGTATGGTTCAAGGGAAGTCATCCGGTTGCGTAACTTGTTGGCAGAACTTCAGTCTCCTCAACATGGTCCAGTGGCATTCTATTGTGACTCTACTGCGGCTATACACATTGCTATTAATCCAGTTTTTCACGAGCACACCAAACATATTGAGTTAGACTGTCACCAAGTCAGAGAACGAGTAGTTCGAGGATTCATCAAGCTTCTTCAATTTCGTACCAACAATCAGGTGGTTGATATTTTTACAAAGGCTTTGCTCTCTCCTCAGTTATATTCATTGGTGGGTAAGATGGCTTTGAAGTCAATATACTTGCTATCTTGAGGAGGAATATTAGTGTAGTTAACCGTAATTTAATGTTGGTTTAGTGTAGTTTAGTATCAGGTTTATTTCATCTTGTAAACCAGTGACAAGCTCACTATATAAGCTTGATGTTGTACTCATTTGATGTTTAACAAAAATAAGAAAGTTACAACTTCATCTTCTTGATTCACGAACACCAACAGATACCGTGATACATAACATTACACAAACATACAAAAATAAAGGGCATTGCAATCGAGAAAAAGAAAAAACAAATCCATCTTGGTTTGGAAAGAAAAGAAAGAGAGCTATTTGAACAAATAAATGTTGGAAACCAAATCTTGGTCGTCTCTCCACCATTGGTGTATCCCATGAGCTTCCTTGTAGTCTTCAGAAGCAGTCCGGTTTACTATCAGCTTAGCAGAGGGGATCACGTGAACCGGCTCTTGCACGTCCACTGCGTTACTAACTCCCATGGCATCCATAAGCAAACCTCCCAAGGAATGCTGCATCGCCATCCTCTCAACGATTCCAGCTCCATACCCAAGTTGTTCCATGTTTCCCCTGTGCTCGAAAAACCCAATGTACTCAGAACATAAATGGTCCCCTGGGTTCACATGAATGTCAGGCAGCCACAAAGACAAAGCCTTTAGTGGATCTTCAGACAAGTTCCGTTCTTGGAGTTGCTGCTGATGCTGAGGCTGTTGTGCTTGCTTAAGGGTTCTTGAGAAAGCGAGTCCTGCTGTAACAATGCTCCCGGCGATTCTAAGCCCGCTCCTAACACGTTCGTTAGATATCCTCTCGATAGGAGGAGACACAAAGGGAGGGTTGAACAAGAATGACTTGACATAAACTCCAGTCTTTGCCAAGGTTTTGCCAGCGAGAAGGGCCATCGCTGCACCCATAGAATGTCCCGTAAGCCAGAGGTTTGAAGCTCCAACAGAAGAAGAAGAAGCCATGGATCTCACAGCTTGCATGGCGATCTCGAAACGTGATGTACGGTGAAGGCCGTTACGGATAATGTGGATGTCTAACTCGAAGTCGCGAGATATGGAGTCAGGTTTAGTCAATGTCCCTCTAAAGGCTATGACATAACGCGGAATTTTGGAGTCAACGGTGGTGATGGTGTTGGTGTCTTGTGGAGGTTTGAGTTCGTAAATGGCGCCGAAGATGGAGAAGTCAGCGTCGTCTATAAGGTGACGGATGAGTTTGAAGTGGAAGAAGTCCCACCATGGAGGTGCGAGAGCTTGAGAGCCTTCACGTTGAAGCTGACGGTCACGCTCGACGATGTAGATCCCTTGAACCAAACAAGCTGCTACACAACGTTGGTGGTTTTCGTTTTCCCTGAGTAAAAGACAGAGAACCTCAAGAGATACGATCAAGGTTAAAATAGAGCATATAGAGAATGAGAATGTTATACCAATCAAGATCTGTGAGGTGTGAAGGTCCACAGAGGGTGAAGTCTTCTCTATCAGAGGCCATTGATCAAATCCCCAATCTTCTTCCCCTCTCTATTTGCTGGATCGTTCCTAAAATTCAAAAAAGAAAGAAACAGAAAAAAAGGGCAATCAAATCATTGAGATTCTCAGATAAATCGAGACAGAGAAAAAAACAAATGCATAATTTGATCCTTCGACGAAGACACAAAGACCGAAGCTTTGAGAATTCTCCATTGGGAATGAAACTTACTGTTAAAGCCCTCGACTTGAATGAAGATTGAAACCAAAATTCACAAAGAAAAAGGTTGCAGAGGGAATCGGGATTCAAGGAATCAACAACAGATTCGAATCCGAAGCGAAGCAAAGAGGAGTTTGAAAGCAAAGAATCTGTTTAAGGATGTTTAAACAAAACTACGCCGTTTATATAGATTGAATTGATCCAACACGTTCAGTCACATGGGCCTCGGTATTCTTTTTTTTTCTTTTTCTGACTAAAATTTTATTGAATTATATCAAAATTGCAAAGTTGAGATCGCAAAACTATAGAAAGTAAATTATTACACAAGCAGAGCCATATGCTGAAAAGAAATAAAGAAATAAAGAAATAATATTTATGATGCATTCTGGTCAAACGCCTAACTCGCTAACAAATACACATATTCGTTGTACCATTTTGCTCCAATACGATATTTCCAAATACCATTTTGCTCCAATACGATATTTCCAAATACCATTTTGCTCCAATACAATATTTCAGCTTTTCTTTTATCTTGAGTCGGTTTCTTGATCATACTAGTAAAACCCATTATGTCTAGTACTAGTCCTGAAAGTGTGACTATCTGATACCAATTAGTCCGTATCAGTGTCCTATTAACTATCATAGACCTTTTCGTAACTCCCATATAATCCATTAGCAACATATACTCCATAAAAACAACCTTGTCAACTCTACATCCTGAACTATCCCGAATCATGAAATCTTCATAAAACGATAATAAAGAGCCGTGATAAACCAGAAAAGAAGATAAAAAACCAAAGAAAAAGACTCCGCTAAGTTTCACCTTGGTTCTCTACGTTTCATCAAATAACACATTTTCTCTGTAAGTGTTTCCATAATGTGCATACTCTGGGATCATTGCACTCCACAATCTATCATCTCCCTCCTTCCTTTGGCCAGACAAGTGGGTGGTATAACATGTCTAAGTACATCTCGATTTGACCCGTAAACTATTCCAACAAGAGTGAAATTAGTCACAAATATAATTTGCCACTCTAATCGCGACCACGTAGCACTCATAGACCACAATATCATCATGTAAACCCGAAAGAGCCAAAATGACTCAACCCAAATACGAGAACCGGTAAACACATACATCATAATCCTTACTAACTTGCGAAGTCCGGATCCCACACACCAAAACGGAACTAAACAAAGATGTCTTATTGAAGAAAACAAAAACTCAGTGAACGGCTCACAAACCGACATACTCTTCAACGGTGGTGGCCATGGCGGTTTTAAAAATCTGTCCAAATGGGAATAAATCTCGCCATCATGCCATAAGGCTGATGAAACAACAAAAAGAACCGACTGGAGATGATGACATACCCCAACAGCTGAATAGAAACCGTCAATTTTGAGACTTGACGGACCAACACCACCACCACACCGCCATATACATGAAAACTGAGACGGAAAAATACTTTCCCAAGAGGAGAGAAACACCACATCAAACGCAGAAATCAACAACACAGCCCAAAGAAGAAGTTACCAAAAACATGTACATGGTAAAATCAAACGTACTCCACCATATTCAGCGGGATTGGAAAATCCAAGGAAACAAAATTCTCAAACCTTCCATAGCACTATCTTCAAGACCATCAATTGTGTAGAAAAACTGTAGAAATAATTAAAAACGAAAACGAAATCTAGCGGACAGAGCTGTCGGAGAAGAAAAATGTTGCTCAGTAACCATCGCCTTATGAATCGCCTCTTTTAGTTTCTCTCATTTCTAGTTCCTGGTATTCTTTTATCTCACACATGACATTTTAAGGAATAACGCTCGATTGGTATTATCATTTTGCGCAGATTTGGATCTCTCACAAATAATGCATTATCAATCACTTGTACTAGTATATAAATCTCATTCCCGGAAAATTACAGATATAAATATTATATAAAGTGTATATAGTATATAATACTATGGTTTTGAACAATAATTAAAAATATTAAAAAGATATTTTTTTAACTCCAAATACTTTGAAAATCTAAAATATCAATGTTGTTTTTTAGAAGCATGTGATTTAGTGATATTTAGTAATACTTTAGATTTTAGATTTTCAAAGTATTTGGAGTTAAAAAAAATATCTTTTTAATATTGTAAGTTGTGAAGTTCTCATAAATTTGATGCAACTAACTGAGAAATATTTATATATGCAGTTATCACATTAACTTCTCCGATACATATTATGCACCATATTTAACTTCTTATTTCTCATTGTATCATTTCTTTCTTTATCACATTTTAACATGCATTTCTAATGTATTCTTAGTTTTTGTACATATTTATTTGCCAAATATTTCTATCTTTCACTGAATATTAACATAAATCATACAATTAATCAATCAAATATCCATCTTACACTCTTTTCTTAATCATCACATTACCTTATTTACTATACTATGGTGTATATGACTAAATTCAAAAAAAATTATAATTGCAAAGCTCTCACATTTTCCGTTAAATATAATTCATTCAATATTCAAAGCTTATTTATTAAACGACTAACATGTGTATTTTTTTCACTGTACATTGCAATTATCATACGTTTATATACATATGTAATTATCACATTACTTTTAATTCTTTTTTAATTTAAAACAAATATATTAAAAATTTCTCCTTTTCTCCAAATTTTCTATATTCTCCTATAAATGATTTATATGCTCTTAGAAATGATTTTAATATTCTGATAAAATGACTTTAGAAGTTATTAATTTTTTAAAAAAAAAATAGAAATGATTTATAAACAATATATGAACTTATAAGACAGTAATAGTTAAGATATACTTATATATAAATATAATTCTTTATGTAAAATATAGAATTATTACAGTGGTTTATCTATAAATAATCTCGTTCACTGTATTATATAGTTTATAACTATAAAATAATTATTTAAGCATTATTAATCTTTTTATTGAGAATTATCTCTAGTTTTTAAATATATTTTTTAGATTTAATTTAAATAAAATTAAAAATCATCGACTAAGAAAGTTATAATAATTTTCGTAAGACTTCACCAATAATCGACACTTAAGCAAAAGTCACTTAGGTAACTTCTCGTTTAATATATAATTTCTATTCTTGTTTTATGTGCTCTTATAAATTTTTTTAAGATTCTTATAAATTATTTTGAAAGTCATAATAAATAATATTTTGAATATTTTTTTAAAAAACTTTATAAATGATTTATAAATCATATATGGATATTATAAGAAATTAAAAATTGGGAATTTTGCAAAATTGACTCAAAACTTGAAGTCAAACACAAAACTAATCATTTTTGGAATTTTGACTTGCCATGTTCACCTTAGAAGTTCTCATTATCAAGAAAATATCACTCGAAGACTTTAAGTAGGTCTTTGAAATTGTGTTTTACTCTATTATCCTCATCTTCATCAATTATTCTAAAGTTTTAAAGGTTCATATAGTCATTCAAGCTCATTATTCCTGGCCATTAACGATTGAGTAGCTGTCTTGGTGAAGTTATGTGTGCTTGGACAACTAAGCAAGTTTTCTCAGTGGTTTAAGGTTTGAATCGAATAGTTTACCCAGATTTGTTCGCAAGAAGACTTACGTGAGAGAAGACTTCCACGGAAGTCTGCCTCGTCAAAGCACATGTTAATTTTGCAATTGACTTTCTCTGTGTTTTTTAGAGAAGACTTTCATGGAAGTCTTCCAACTTTTTCTTTGTTGAGAAAAAAAAATCCGAATAAACATGTTAGTTTTGCAGTTAACAGATATGTGTCAGAAATTTGACTTTCTACAGAAGGCTTCCTGGTAAGTCTTCTCAACTTTACATTAAGTCTGCTTACGATTGGTGAAAGTATGCGTAGGTTTGGAAGTTTTCCAGATTTTTATTTCGTGATTTTGGTCAACAAAATTCAAATATAGTCAATTGTAAAAGTAACCTACGTAGACTTCCACAGACCGTAAGCAAACTTAATGTAAAAGTTGAGAAGACTTACCGGGAAGTCTTATGTAGAAAGTCAAATTTCTAACACATATCGGTCAATTGCAAAATTAACATGTTTATTTGAGAGTACTTCCAGGGAAGTCTAAAGAAAAGTTGGAAGACTTCCACGAAAGTCTTCCTTTGTAAATTTTCAATTGCAAAAATGACCTGAATGGAAGACTTCTAAGGAAGTCTTCTCTGGGAAGACTTTCACGAAAGTCTTCTACGGCAATATATAATAAACCTTTATTTTCATCAAATTTAAAATGACTTTTTAAATTTTTATTGTCAATTCATGTGTTTTAGATAATATTTAGGGTTCTGAATGAAATTCATAACTTTATTGGTGATAATTTAAAGGTTATCAAATATGTTTATTAATGTTTCTAGCTAATGATAGAAAACTTCCAGAGAAGTCGTATGTGTTCATTTTCTTTACCTTGATTTCTATGTTTGCTAATATTCTATAATTTTGAATGCTGAAAATATCTATGTCAACCAGAAGATGGGTATGAGCGGCTGCCTTCATGTTTGAAGCAATTGCATTAGCAAATCCGGATTTTATTACTAGTATAGAACTTAATGCTCATAATAGATTTAAGTTTTTACATAACATTTGATATTTGGTGAGTTTGGCTAAGTTTTATTGAAAAGTATTCTTTCTTAGCCGTAGTAAATTTGACTAATTATTTTGTGTTATTGTGTTTTGCTATTGAATTTGCATCAAAAACTTTAATAATGTCAAATACTTTTGGTAAGATAATATTGTAGACATGAATATATTTACCAAATAATTTCATTAATATCTCTTTAAATTTACAGAAGAATTCACAATTAAAAGAGTACAAATCACAAAATGACCATAAACAAAATTATTATATATCATTCCTCTACAAAAACAAGTTTAGGCTCCACTTAACATGAGAGAAGACTCCGTCAGAAGACTTTCAGGAAGTCTTCTAGCACATTATATGTTAGAAGACTTCCGCGAAAGTCTTCCAAATCTTCTTAGATCTGAAAAACCTGCATATCCAAACAAAATAAATTAGTGAGAAAGACATGAGATAAAAATGAGAAATTAATATAAAGTTTATTTTTTTATGAAAGACTTACTTGAAAATCTTCAAATGGAATACTTCTTGGAATACTTACTTGAAAGTCTTATAGACCCTAAATTTACTATTGGCCAAGAAGACTTACGCAGAAGTCTTCTAGTGTATTATTTGTTGGAAAACTTCCGAGAAGACTTCCATGAAAGTTTTCCAAGTTGTCTAATATCTGAAAATCTGCATATCCAAACAAATAAATCAGTGAGAAAGACATGAAATAAAAATGAAAAATTAATATAAAATTTGTTTTTTTATGAAAGACTTACTTGAAAGTCTTCTAATAGAATGAATACCTCCTAGAAGATTTACTTTAAAGTCTTCTAGACCCTAAATTTACTATTCGCCCAAAAGACTTCTGCGGAAGTCTTCTAGTGCATTACTTGTTGGAAGACTTCCATGAAAGTCTTCCAAATCGTCTCAGATCTGAAAACATACATATCCAAAAACATTCAATCGAATTCAAAATATTGAAAAGCTTCATAAATAAGGTAAAAACTTTAAACAACAAAAAAAGTTTTCAAAAGTTAAGAGCTTTAAGCAACAAGAAGTTACCAAATGATAAAATATGATTTATAAATCTACCTTTAAAGAAGTGGAAGATGAGAACCATGTGATGAACAACCTGCAAAAACAAAAAAATAAGTGAAAAACATGAGATAAAAAATAAGAAATTGATATAAAAATGCTCACATCTCTTATGAAATCGGATATATGGGAGAAATCTCCGCCATAAGACTTCCGCGGAAGTCTTCTAGTGAAAGTTTTCTATTGCATTATTTGTTGGAAGACTCCCATGAAAGTCTTCCAAGTCGTTTCAGATCTGAAAAATCTGCATCTCCAAAAGCATTCAATTTACTTCAAAACATTAAAAGCTTCAAAAATAAGGTAAAAACTTAAAACAACAAAAAAAAAATTCAAAAGTTAAGAGCTTTAAGCAACAAGAGGTTACCAAATGAAAAAAATATGATTTGTAGATCTACCTTTAAAGAAGTGGAAGAAGAGAACCATGTGATGAAAAACCTGCAAAAATAAAATAAATAAGTGAGAAACATGAGATAAAAATGAGAAATTGATATAAAATGCTCACATCTCTTATGAAATAGGGTATATATGATAAATCTCCGCCATAAGACTTTCGCGGAAGTCTTCTAGTGGATTATTTGTTGGAAGTTTTCCATGAAAGTCTTCCAAGCTGTCTCAGATCTGAAAAATCTACATTATCCAAAAGCATTCAATTGACTTCAAAACATTGAAAAGCTTCAAAAATAAGATAAGAACTTAAAACAACCAAAAAAAAAGTTTTCAAAAGTTAAGAACTTCAACAAGAGGTTACCAAATGAAAAAAATATGATTTGTAGATCTACCATTCAATGAGTGGAAGATGAGAATCATGTGATGAAAAACCTGCAAAAACAAAATAAATAAATGAGAAACATGAGATAAAAATAAGAAATTGATATAAATTTTTTTTTTAAGTTCAAACAGATTAGAGAGAGGTTGGAGAGTTTTAGAATAACAAAATTACATTTTGTTGCAGCCATTTGAGAAGAAGAGAGATAATGTGTACATTTTTCTTTATATAAGAAGACAAAAATTCCAACAAAATTAAATATTTTCGATTCAGAAGATTTTCAAGTAAGTCTTCTAATAGAATACCTCCTCGAAACCTTACTTGAAAGTCTTCTTGACCCTAAGTTTACTATTCACACAGAAGACTTTCGCGGAAGTCTTCTAGTGCATTATTTGTTGGAAGACTTATGTCACATATACCCTAAACTCAAAATAACTAGCTAATTAGAAACAAACACTTCATAAAACTTAAATAAACTTTAAAATCTAAATTTATATCACTTAAAATGTCTATAATTAGATGATTATGATTTTCTTCCAACCAAATATTTTTTACGAAATTATTAAGTTATTTTTAAGATCTAATACATTAGATCTTATGGAAGACTTAAGACTTCCACTGGAAGATTTATGAAAGACTTATTGGAAGAGTTAACAATAGCGGGAAACCTAAATTCTTCTAAAATATTAAGTGGGAAATGGTAATTAAGTTTTCGAGTAAGTCTTCTAGTGCATTATATCTTCAAAAATCTAAGTTTTTCAAAACCCAAAATCGAATGCCTTACTAAATCACATACAAACACTTTGTTAAACTTATAATAAACTTATAAAGTGTTTAATATATACAAAACTAAACACATATAGGTCAAATTTAGTTTTTGAAAAAAATTAAGATACCATAATCTAACCCTAAAAACACATACAATATTATAACATAGTTACCAAACCCTAAACTAAAAAAATATCATGACTAATTTACATTCACTCATATATGTTGAAAACTATTCAATTTTAGCAAATCTAAATTTACATCATTTATAAATATCTATAATTACAGTATTCTAATTTTTACTAATCAAAATATTTTTTATAAAATTTATAAATTATTTTTAAGATCTACATCATGAAAAGACTTTCAAGGAAGTCTTCTGAGAAAACTTTCAAGGAAGTCTTCTGAGAAAACTTTCCTGAAAGTCTTTTCACTCGCATGATTATAATAGTAAATTACAATATTGTTTTTTGTTTAGTCAAGAGGGGATATTTGTAATTTCACTAACCTTTTGAGTTACTTTTGCATTTGATTTGAGTTGAGATACATTTTTGCATTTAAAATCAAGTTTTTAATCATATTTGGCAAATCCCCCTTAAAAGTTGTTGTAATATTATATATATGAATATGAATATGATTTTTTAAACATAGTATGAAAATATTTATATTAATATCTATTAAAAATTATTCATTATTTATATAGTTTAAAAATATATAAGAATTAATTAATCAAATATTATTACTCTTTCTATAATTTTGACAATTAGTTACCATAAACTATTTTTTGTAATCTCATTTAAAATATTTGGTAAGTGATATTAATTGGTATAGACTTACCTTTTATTTTAGATTTAATAAAATAATTAAAAATTAAAAATCAACGATCAATCAAATTATAATAATTTTTTTAAGATTATTGGCACATAAGCAAAAGTCACTAAATAGACTTCTCAATTAATATATAAGAAAATTATGTATGCTAGGAAAATCTATACTTTTTAAATTAGAGATCATCTTTCTTTTTATTATTAACACCAACAAATGTAAAACAACCAAAAAAACAATTCAAATCTCAAGAATTTTTTATTATAAATAAAAATAAATTTATTTTTATTTATTTTTTTGTCGGCAATAATTTATTTTTATATATTATATATTTAAATATTTATTTTTGATTGTTCATTTTGTAGGTTTCGTCATCCCAGCATCATAGTATATTGCTTAGTCATGCCAGCATCATCGTCAGCTCCTTTGTCTCCTGTGGGGACTTTCCGATTCTTCATTTTCTAGGTTTGGATATTGGATAATTCCAAATAACTTGGGGAGCAAGTTAACTCATTAAAGAGATAAGTTTAGTGAGTTAAATCGAGATAAGGATTAAATATTTACATATTCTTAATAGGATAAGGTGTAGCTTATACCTATATAATAAGTTCTCTTGGAGGTTTGTTCCATAAGAGAAACACATTGATTTAGTTTTGTGTAAGTTTCTAAATCTAATAAGAAGAGGCAAGTTCTTATAAGCTTTGTGTTATTACAACTTTAATTGGTATCAGAGCCTCCAGGTTTCGAGATCATCTACAAGAGGAGTTGTAGCACGATCAAAACATGGGAGACGATAACAACTCTCAAGCATGAGACAAAGGTCTTGAGATAAAGAAGGACATACGCTGTCCTATGGTAATCGCGACCAACTATACGGTATGGTCAATAAGGATGAAGGTCATGCTGCGACTATACGAAGTGTGGGATACCATTGAACCCGGGGAAGGTGACTTGAAAAAGAACAATATGGCGATTGCTCTTATTTTCCAATCAATCCCGGAGGCGCTAATTCTTCATATAGGAGAACACGATACATCAAAGAAGATTTGGGAAGCGATAAAATCACGTAACCTAGGTGACGATCGTGTGAGAGAAGCTAGGTTACAAACGTTAATGTCCGAGTTCGATAAGATGAAGATGTCGGACACAGACACGGTGGATGATTACGCAGGAAAGCTTTCGGGCTTAGCATCAAGAGCAGCTGCGCTAGGAGAAATATTGGAAGAATCAAAGATGGTAAAAAAGTTTCTAAAGGGACTTCCAAGAGCAAAGTTCATTCATATCGTAGCTTCGCTGGAACAAGTACTTGACCTAAATTCAACGGGATTTGAAGACATTGTTGGGAGATTAAAGGCTTTCGAAGAACGCATAAAAGAAGAAACCCAAGAAGAAGATCAATCGAAGCTAATGTATGTAAAGAATGATTCTCAAAATCGTGGAAACCATAACAATTTTCGCGGACGAGGAAGAGGTTATGGTGGACGAGGAAGAGGGCGAGGTATGTGTAATAATTCTTATAGTCATAACAAAGGAGGAGAAGCTTCGGATAAGACTAAAAAGGATTATTCAAAAGTCAAGTGCTGGAGATGCGATAAGTTGGGACACTTTGTGTCACATTGTCCCTCACGGCCAAGAGAAGAATCGAACCTAACAGAAACTCAAGAAGCAGATGCTTTATATATGCACAAAATAGTATTCCTTAATGAAGAGAGGGTGTTTCCTAAAAGGTTTGATGAAAGTGACAGTAATACAAGTATATGGTACCTTGACAACGGTGCAAGTAACCATATGACTGGTACAAAAGAATTCTTCTCAAAGCTGGACGAAAGTATCAGAGGTAAAGTCAAGTTTGGTGACGAATCAAATGTTGAAATCATGGGAAAGGGTATGATCACACTCATTGGCAAGACGGGGGAGAAAATAACACTAAAAGACATCTACTACATTCCAAGTCTTAAACATAATATAATAAGTCTTGGACAAGCAACCGAGAAGGGTTGTGAGGTTAATATGAAAGGAGAATCACTAATACTAAGAGATCCTCGTGGAAAGATCTTAGTACAAGTCTCGAGGTCATCCAACCGCTTATACAAGACGCAAATAGAGATCGAATATTCAAGATGCCTTCAAGTACAAGAGAACCGATATGACGTGGACATGGCATGCACGGCTTGGACATGTCAGTCTCGGGGTTATGAAGAATATGATAGACAAGGGAATGGTAGTAGGTATGCCACGAGTGTTACTCGAGAAAGAAGTTTGTAGTGCTTGCTTGGTTGGGAAGCAAACACGAAATGCTTTCCCACCTAAGGCAAAATATCGTGCATCTCACGCATTGGAGTTGGTACATGGTGACTTTTGTGGACCAATATCGCCATCAACACCAGCAAACAAACAGATATATATTTGTCTTAATCGATGATTACTCAAGATACATGTGGACGATGCTGCTAAGAGAAAAGAGTGAAGCATTCGATCGGTTTAAAAAGTTTAAAGAATATGTCGAGAATCAAACAATGTCGAAACTCAAACTTTTCGCACCGATAGAGGGGGAGAGTTCACATCGTCTGAGTTCATTCAGTTTTGTGAAGAAAACTGAGTGTTAAGACATCTAACCGCACCTTATACACCTCAACAAACTGGCGTGGTTGAGAGAAGAAATAGAACGTTGATGGAGATGACGAGAAGCCTAATGAAAGCATGAAGGTTCCTAATCAGCTATGGGGTGAGGCGGTACGACATTCCACATATCTTATAAATCGTATTGCTACAAAAGCTTTGGAAAATAAAACACCATACGAAGGCTTGTATGACAAGAAACCTAACATTGATCATTTACGAGTCTTCGGGTGTATAGAATTTGCAAAGATAAATGGGCCGCATCTAAAGAAGCTTGATGACCGATCCAAAAAGGTGATAAACCTCGGAACGGAACCCGGCTCAAAAGCTTACAGGCTTTACGACCCTGTTGCAAAGAAAATCATCGTCAGTAGGGACGTGATTTTTGATGAAAAACAGAGTTGGGATTGGTCAACGCTTGTATCAAATGAAAGTGAGGAACCAGGTACATTCAAACTCCCTCTCATTCACGATGTCCAGAATGGTGATGGTGAAGAAGGGCACCAAAACCAAGAAGAAGAAATCATTAATGAAAAAGTGGCAGTCCAAAACGAAGAAGGGATTACTGATACGAACAATGAAAATCAAACGACAACAAGATATGGACGTACTGTCAAGATGCCTAAACGTTTTGAAGATTATGTGCTTCTCGCTGAGTATGAAAGAGGAAAACTACTACTGACAATAGATGGTGAGCCGGAAAGTTATCATGAAGCCGCAATGATACAAGTTTGGATCGATGCAATGGAGGCAGAGATTGAATCAATCATTAAAAACGAGACTTGGAAGCTTGTCAAAAGGCCTACAAGTGTGAAACCAGTTGGGTTAAAGTGGGTATATCAGTTAAGAAGAAAGCAGATGGAACAGTAATAAAGTTTAAGGCGAGATTAGTTGCAAAAGGCTACGTGCAACAACACGGCATAGACTTTGATGAAGTATTTGCGCCGGTTGCTCGGATAGAAACCATACGATTACTTTTGGCAATGGCAGCAACAAATGGATGGGAGGTTCATCACTTAGATGTGAAGACTGCATTTCTTAATGGTGATCTAAGCGAAGACGTATACGTAACCCAACCAGAAGGCTTTATAGAGAAAGGCAAGGAGGAATACGTATACAAACTCAGTAAAGCTTTATACGGCTTACGCCAAGCTCCAAGAGCTTGGAATATCAAACTCGACTGTGTGCTCAAGGAGATGGAGTTCACAAAGTGTACGAAGGAACCAGCACTGTATCAAAAGAAAGAGAAAGGGGAGCTTTTGATCATAGCCATATACGTCGATGACTTATTCATAACAGGGACCTCACTCAAAGTTATCAAAAGGTTCAAGGACGATATGGCAATAAAAGGCACGACAGAGTATGGTCTTTTCTTTAAACGAAACGAAGCATTGGAGCTTACAGGCTACAGCGATAGCAGCTATAACATAGACTTAGACGATGGTAGAAGCACGTTGGGGTATATGTTCTATCTTGGAACCTCACCGATAACTTGGACATCATGCAAACAACCTACAGTGGCACTTTCTTCATGTGAGGCGGAGTTCATGGCAGCTACAGAAGCCGCAAAACAGGCAATATGGTTAAAAGAATTAATGGCAGAGATCGTGAACAAAGAAGACAAGAAGGTAGTGTTGAACATTGACAATAAGTCAGCAATCGCTCTCACCAAGAACCCAGTGTTTCACGGAAGGAGCAAACACATACTCTCGAAATACCACTTCATTCGGGAATGTGTGGAGTGAGGCTTGATTGAAGTTAAACACATACCAGGAGTGGAGCAGAAGGCAGATATACTTACTAAACCATTGGCAAGAACGAAGTTTGAAGAAATGCGCGAGTTCATTGGAGTTCACAATTCAACATACCCAAGATTCAAGTTGGAATTAAGGGGGAGAATGTTGGATAATTCCAAATAACTTGGGGAGCAAGTTAACTCATTAAAGAGATAAGTTTAGTGAGTTAAATAAATCGAGATAAGGATTAAATATTTACATATTCCTAATAGGATAAGGTGTAACTTATACCTATATAATAAGTTCTCTTGGAGGTTTGTTCCATAAGAGAAACACATTGATTTAGTTTTGTGTAAGTTTCTAAATCTAATAAGAAGAGGCAAGTTCTTATAAGCTTTGTGTTATTACAACTTTATTGGAGACTCTCATCAAGATGTGGCTTACTTTGCTTCCAATTTTCTGCTTGGCTAATAAGTGCGGCTTCGGAGTTCTAGTTGTTCCTAGCCAGATAGCGCGCCTGTAAGCTTTCTAGTGATTTGGGTTGTTTGTGTTTTTGGTTGCTTGGCTCCTGCTGCCGGTGGTAGTTTTGTGGCTCGGGTTTCATGTCGGTCTGGTCTTGGCAAAGCTGCACGGGTGGGATGTCAATCAATTGGAGTAGCGTTTTCGGTTACGCCTCATTCTACCGAACGTGGTCTCATGGTTTATCAAAGACATCAGGTCCATTCGAAAATGCTTCTCTCAGCCAAGTTCTGCCTCCAATTAGCTAGTTTAGCTTTGTACTTATTTGTTGTAATGGTCACTAGTGTCTTCGAAGTGGCTTTTTTTTAATATATTTTCCTTGTTGTTTAGTGTTTTCGGTCTTATCCGCTGAGGCATCTCCTCTCATGCCCCCAAAACTCATAGTGCAATCTCTCTAGTCCCATGCAATTAAAAAGAAAAGAAAACAATTTTGTTTATTTGTAAAAAAGAGTAAAAGACGAGAATACTAAGAGTTTTGGATATAATTACAATCTGAACCTGGATACTATCCATCCATCCGACCCAACCCGACAATTTGGACAAACCAAATTAACCGAATTTGGCTTACACATCTATCCAACCATTTCTATCCAACCTAACCGCAACATAACCACTATAACCAAAACATCGATTTATAAACCCTAGTTTTCCCCAATAATTCCCAAATCCTTCTTTCAATCAAAAGAGAAAAAACTCTCGATTCTCTCTCAAATCTCACTCACTCGACTCAAATTATTTCATCTCAATCTAAAGCTATGGTGGAAACGAGGGGAGGGGCTAAAAGGAAACACAAACCACCACCGGAGAAAAAAAGGGAGAGAAGGCGAAATCCGTGAAGAGGGGGAAGTTTGTAATGTCGGCCTCTCCGCCCTCATCGATGGCTCCCGAGCATGTGATGGCGACGACGACGACCACAGAGGCGGCTACGGAGAGAGACACCACGGAGAGAGACACCGCAACAACAATGGAGTCGACGGAGAGGATAAATGTTCTTGTGAATGCTGCGGTGGGGGTTGAAGGTCATCAATCTGCGGAGGTGGGGGAGGACGATAATGAGAAGTCCTCTGAGGCGACATTGTCAAATGAAGATAACGAAGGGAAGGAGACAGGGTCTGCTGACAAGGATGGAGAGGCTTCCTCTGAAAAAGAGAATGTAGATGGTGAAGGAGAAGGAGATGAAGAAGAAGTTGAAGAAGAAGGAGCAGGAGAAGAAGAAGAAGAAGAAGGCGAATCAGAGGAAGAAGAAGGCGAATCAGAGGAAGATGTAAGAGAGAAGGACGTAGCAAACAACGTAGAGGAATCAAGAGCTGTGGAAAGAGATAATAATGTGGCGGAAGAAGGAGAAGTCAGTGGGGAAAACCGCAATTCAGCAGGATCAGAGCATGGAGAGGTAACAAAGGAACAATAGTAGATTGAGTAACTTTGGTATAACTATAAAATATTAAGTAATACTAAGAAAACTAAGTAAGATTTTTCTGTAAAACTAGTAAATCTTTGGTATAAATATTTAAAAGTGAATTTAATTTGCAGGAAATTGAGGCAATCAAACCATTAGGAATGTTCTTTGCTCCATCCGAGTACAAGAAAAAACTGAAACTTGGGACAAGATGTATGATAGAAGACACGCTTAAGACGCTAGGAAATCTGAAACCAAAGCTTACCAACGTGGAGATGAGCTGGTTCACGGAGCATCCGCAGTTCAAACACATTTTTCACATGAGAAGAGAGAAGAACCACAAGAATCAAGGAATGTGGATGTTGTTGGTGAGGACAGCCGGAAGCAATAAGCGGAGAGAAGTTTGGTTCATTGTCAATGGTGTTCCCATCCGTTATGGGCTGAGGGAACACGCATTGATCTCAGGATTTAACTGTCGCAACTATCCACTAGAATACAAGGAGCGTGGTGGGACAAAATTTGTGAACCGTCATTTCAAGGATGATGAAACGATAAGGTTGGAGGATGTGAAAGAGAAGCTGGTGAACATGGGACCACATCGAGACAGACTGAGGATGGCGGTTCTATTCTTCTTGGGAAGTGTTGTTTGCGCGCAAACAAAGGTTGGAGTAGGTGCCAAAAATGTATTGAAATTTTTCCAAAGAGCGGTAGATGACCTTGAATTCTGCAAGACCTTTCCATGGGGTAGATACTCCTATTTTTACATGTTGAAGGAGATCTCTCACACAATGGAGCATTTTGGAGGGGTGGTGAAAGAGAATACATTATGGCCTCTACCCGGATTTTGTGTTCCACTCGAGGTAAGTAAGAGAAGAAAAAATGGCTTGGGTCTGAGTAAAACTTAGTATAACTAGTAGAACTAAATATTGTAGTATACTGTGTAAAACTCAGTAAAACTAGTAGAACTGATAATTGTAGTATACTAGATAGGTAAAAGTTAGTATAAGTGAAGATAACTCGGTAGAACTGAGATCAACAAGAATGTTACATTTTTTTAGGAATGAACATTATGAATATTGTTGCTTGACTAATGATGGTATTACAAAATTATGTGTTGTGTAGGTTCTTCCATACGAGGCAATTCCAAAATTGAGAGATCTGTTTAGAGAACCTGTTGATGGAGCTGATGAGGGATGTCCCAGGATATGTAGGTACTCATTCAAACGGAATGGAATGAAAGGATTTTCACTTTCACTCCTACACAAGGAACTTGGTGAAGAGACTGTAAGTTGTATTTTCAGTAGAACCGTGGTAAAATAATGGTAGAACTATCATATAACTTAGATAAAACTTTGATACTTTAATATTTTACAGGAAATTCACAGCATCATCCCCACCAAATCTTACAAAGAAGAATGTCTGTTGGATGATATTATGGAAGATGAAGACGATGTTGATGATGATGATCTAGCAGTCGATAGCTGGCATAAGCGTTTCGAGCAAGGGTTAGGAGTCTTTTTCAAGGACATGTACGACGAAGATGTTGCTGCGCGAGAAGAAAAGAGGAAGATATTGAAGATACTGGAGTGGAGGAAGTTGGGGAGGTAGCTCACTAATGGATTCGATTAGATGATGTTATGAAGAGTATGAAGAAAATGATGGCATTGATCAAGAAAGTTGACAAGAAGGTGGACCAATTGGGTTGTAGATTGGCCCCGCTAGAGGCGTTTGTCACTGGAGCAGAGAAGCAAAAACAAAGAAAGAAGTGAAGAACTTGTGTTACTCGGACTTTGTTTTGTGGGTGATGACAACTTAGGTGTTTGTGTTTGTGTGTTTGTTTTTGAGAAGTAGACAAATTATGTTTGTTTTGTTGGTTTCACTTATTTTCCTTGTGGATTGTTAACTTGGTAATGACTAAATTAGCAAGGATATGTTCGATAATTGTCTTGAAAACTAGGTAGAGACAACATAAGAGTACCATTTTACAAGAGGACAACACATTGCAAAGTCATGTTATAGAAGAGAACATAAGAAATTAACCTCGACAATTACCAAAACTTACAACAAAGCCATGTAATACCCCCTAGACATCCATTGTTCTCATTGTTCTTTTCACGAATCTCTGCATTAACCACCGAAACGTCCTCAGCCAAAGCTTCTACATTTTCTTCAACACTGCTTTGTCTTGCTTCAACCACCGAAACCTCCACAGCCAAGGCTTGAACAACTTCTTCAACCAGCGAAACCTCCTCAGCCAAGGCTTCGTCAACCCACTTGAAGAGATGAGCTTCACCCGGTCTCTGCAACAAAAATAGTCAAGCAATGAAACTAAAACATGCAAATTTATTTATTTTCTAGACATACCATGATTGCTACTTCACAACGATAGAACCTTCGAAAGGGATTTCTTCTAGTCTTCGAAACAAAGACAGACACGACGTTTCCACACCAACAATGTGATGGAATACCATCAATGGTGTGTCTGTTTCTCCTGGATCGAGAAGTGAGACAATTCTCACCGGTCTGCATTTTCGTAAGGATGAACCCTAATTCTCTTGAAGAAGTGATTGAGACAAGAGGAGAAAACGAGGAGGATATTTAAAGAGAGATGGATGTGTGGTATTGGGCCTGCGAATGGGGTGTGTGTGGGTCCTGTTAATTCTGTTGATTTAGGAACTCCCAATATTTGTACTTAGTGATAAGTTTGGTCTATGACAGGTTTAGACACATTCACATCTGTTGATGACTCGAATCATTCATCACCATTACTCCATTTGTAGAGACTAATATAACATAGCACATAAGTTTAGACACATTCAAAGTACTTAATTTAATTTAACACATGACATAGCATTACATAGCATGAAGTACACAGAGAGTTTACCAAAGAAAGACATAACATAGGACATAAGTTTTTGACACAAGTAGACAGACAAAGACATGTGTTATTATTGGAAACAAAGACAATCACACAAAGCCATCTCATTCAAGCTTAAGAAGCCTCTTAAGCTTTGCAATCTCTTCAGCCATATCATTCACCTCCCTCCTTAACTTCTCGACTTCTTGCTCAACACCGAATTCCCATGGCTGACAAAAGTGCAGCCCATCGTCCTGCACGCTCAACATAGTTTCACTCAGTATAACACAGTTTCACCCAGTATTACTCAACATAGTTTCACTCAATATAACACAGTTTCACCCAGTATTACTCAACATAGTTTCACTCAGTATAACACAGTTTCACCCAGTATTACCTCGTACGACTTGCAGGTGAAGTACCTTCTCCCAGGTAAGGTGTCGAAATCTGAAGGATACTTTGCCTTCAAAACAACATCCTGCTTAATTTCGGCCCCACATGGGCATCGGGTTGGAATTCCATACTGTGCATCGGTAACGAACCCTACCATGTCATAATGTTTCTTCAGCCTTTTCATATCCTTCATCTCCTCGTACGGATGAGTCATGATACCAAAGGGAAGGTATCAATTGAGGCAGTTTAGGGAAGAGAAATGAAGAAGATAGAATGATTTGAGAGAGTCAAGAGAAGTATGAAGAGGAGGAGAGGTATGAGAGAGAGATTTAAGAAGAGAAGAGGATAGGGTAGTGAGAGAGAGAGAGACAATGGAATGAATGAGAGAGAGAGAGAGACTAGGCCTGGGCATCCGGGTCCTCGGGTCGGGTTCGGGTCGGGTCTTTTCGGATCCGGGTCCTTCGGGTCCTGGAGATTTAGACCCATATAGGTACTTTAAAAAATTCGGGTCGGTTCAGGGTCGGGTCTTATCAGGTCCGGGTCTTATCGGGTCCGGGTCTTATCGGGTTCGGGTCGGTTCGGGTCCACTTATCTCGTACCCGCATATACCTAAATTTTTTCGGTTCTTTATTGTATCGGGTCTGATCCAGGTATTTCGGGTCCGTTTTCGAGTCGGTTCCTGATATTTCGGGTCGTTTCTACATATTTTTGGGTCTAAATATGTGTTTCGTGTCTACTTATACCCATTAACCTGCAACATTACCCGAACCTCAAACCTGCAATTTTGAAACCCCATAACGAAAAAAACACATTCTGAAACTGCAGTAGTGCAATTACCGTAACCATAACTAATAAACTTAAAACATGATCAAGTTACCATTCAAAACACACACAAAAAAAAATCATTAAGTCTAATAATCTTTGGTTCCAAAAATACCCGATCGAGTCCCGGGTCGGTTCTGGACCCGAACCTGCTACCTACGGGTCCTCCATCATTAGACCCAATAGGGTAAAATTCTCGGTTCCGGTTCTGGACCCGAACCTGTATTTTCGGGTCGGTTCCGGGTCGGGTCTTCGGATACAGATTAAAATGCCCAGGCCTAAGAGAGACAATCGAATGAATGAGAGAGAGAGAGAGAGTTCACGGGTCGCCAGGTCTGCAGAGGGAATCTGCTTTTTGACCAAAAAAGCAGAAATATTTTCGTTTAGGCGGTAAATTTTGCCTCCAAAATATTGTACTTAGTTTTACAGAAGTTTGTGGTATTACCAATGTTCTTCATAGTTCTACTTTCCGTGATTTTTAAATTTTTTAGTGTTACTTATAGTTTTAATCTGTTAAAGTAGTTTTACTAGTGATTTTTCGCGATTACAATAGTTTCATTGGTGATTAGTGCAATATATTGTTAGAAATCACGTCGACGTGGAATGTCCCTTTCTAATTTGTTCTTACTAAGAAAGTGCTCTTAGAAAGACAATGAAATGTATAAGAGAAACTTTGAAATAATGAGTTATTAGATGTAAAAGTAATTTTTTAATTTTCACATATTTCTTTAATTTTTACAGATCAAATTTCAGCAAGAATATGAGTTATATCACAAGTTTAATTCTGGTCAATCGATGGATCTAAGTTAAATCACATTAGATAAAATAAAATGTAACATACTAGCAAGCCGCAGTTTTCCATAGTTTTACATGAGGTTTAATACAAAAGTTCAACATAAGTAAAATCGAAACCAAAGATGTTGTCTCATTCAGTTGGATTACTTTGCCTTCCAAACAACAACCAAGTGAAACCGCAGTTCTGCCGTGCTCGCCTTTTGTTCTGTGTCCTTTTACGCCGTTCTCCCGCTGATGGCTTCTTCTTATCAGTTTTCCTCCCTTTCTTCTTCAGACGTTCTGGAGGCATCACCTGAATCTCTCTGATGTAATCCGGTACGTTCCAATCACACATGTGCGGGACAGAATAAATGGTCTTGTAATAAGCCAGTGCCCAAAGTTCTGCCCAGTAATATTTTGAGCACAACTCGTGATACTCTATCTTCTCACCACGTCGACGGTCAGGACCATCATCAACATCAAGCAAATACAAGTAAGTAGCAAGACCATGTATACAAGGATACTTTTCATAATCATACACCTTGCAAGTACAACTCTTCGCTCTCAGGTTCACCAAATAGATCTTCCCATCTTCCTTGTCCGTTACCTCGAACTCAAGCTCTTAACTATTTAGCTCACGCACCGGTGTTTTATCAGCTTTGGCCCATAGGTCGTGCAAGTGGTTCTCAACAAGAGGAACCAGTTTGGTATCCATCGATCCAGAGACAGCGTCCTTCCGATGTTCGTTAAACCACTCAGAGAATTGTTTGATGACTGTATCCAACAGTGGTATTAACGCATACCTCCTTGCGTCCTTAAACGTGCTGTTCATGGACTCCACACTATTGCTAGTGTCCAAGTTGTATCGGTCACGTGGAAAAAAAAACCCTTGCCCAAGTGTCTTTCTCAGTCTGCTCCTCCACATACTTGTACGCTGAGGGATATCTGACCTTAAAAGTTGCATAAGTAGAATCAAATTCTGCCCTCGTGTAACATCTAGCTAACTCCATAAATCTCCATCCAACTACGGCTTTGTTGGTGTTACAAGCATGAGCTCTTACATTCTGGGCCAGATGCCATATACAATGCCCATGGTGAGCTTGTGGAAACACATTAGCTACAGCCATGATGAGGCTTGGGTTTCTATCGCTCATAAAAACCAATTCAGAAGAGTCCGGGATAACAGTTTTGAGCATCTCGAAAAACCATTTCCAACTAGCTTTATTCTCACCGTCGAGTACAGCAATAGCGAGGGGATAATGGTGACGATTGAGATCTTGAGCTTTAGCAAATACTAGTACACCGCCATACCCGTTCTTCAAAAATGTGGCGTCGACAACTATCACTTTCCTCATGACCGCAAACCCTTCAATACATGCTCCCAACGCAATGAACAAGTACTTGAACTTACCTGCCTCATCCAACTTCAAACTTGTTTTTGTTTCTGGATTGACTTGCTCTAACATGTACAAGTAGCTAGGAAGCATCCTGTAGCAGTCTTCTGAATTACCACGCAAATGAGATATAGCTAAATTTTTCCCTCTCAATGCTGTGGAGTAGGATATTGTCAGCCCAAAATCCAACTTTAGCACCTCAACGATATCTTTTGGAACAGGAGTTCTCACTTTTCCAGGATATCGCTCATTCAAATAGGTAGCAACTAATGCTGCTGAGCCTCTCATCTTGCTCTTGCTGCAACCGCTTTGACTTGTCCGACAACATGTATGCACACCCGTGTACCTCCTAATGGAAAACATTTCGGTATTTCTAATCTTTGCAACTCTTAAACCCCATTTACAGCTTCCTACACAACATTTTAGCACCAATCGTTTGCGATCCGACTTTTTTGTAACATACCGAAAGCATTCAACATATGCGGCTTTGTCCACAATCTCTTGAATTGATTTCTTGCTTGGAAATTCCTGAAGCTTACTCAGACCCAAGCCATCTTCCCATGTCTTAATAACCTGACTTGATTTTTCCACAGGAGGCTGCTCAACATACTTATCTGCCATCTCAGGAGCGGTTTCACTCTCAGCTGCCGTTTCCGTCCCAACAGCGGTCTCCATCCCGGTAGCTGTCTCCGTCCCCGTAGCTGTCTCCGTCTCAGCACCGGTGTCCGTCTCCATAAAATCATCTCCTCTTGTATCATCATCACCATTCTCTGCCTCCATCCCCTCTTTCTGACCATTTGCTTGCCCATTTTCTACGTACAGAGTTATGGCATTAGGTTCAATTTCATCAGCATTTCCCTCCAACATTTCGTAGTTCATACCAAACGAACTTGTGCCCACTCTAGACAGCTTCTCTAGCTGATCCGATCTACTTATCTCCTCCACTAACTAAAGACATGTTCGGTTCTCTCTATCAACGGATGTTAAGTAAACAAACAAATCCTCATCATCATTAATAGTTAATTGTCCTTCACAATCAACCACCAACAGTCTATATCCCAATGACAGCTTCACTTTACTTTCATCCAATTGAAGCTTTTTATAAAACCTTTCTTCCATCATTGCCATACTTATATCCTCCACTTCTTTCTTAAAGGTTACACTATACAAGCGATCTTTGAATTTCAAATGTACGCTCACGTGTTTCCCCATTGTATCCTGCATAAAACAACAGAATAAAGCCCAGTTGATCTCAGTTCTACCGAGTTATCTTCAGATATACTAACTTTAACCTATCTACTATACTACAATTATCAGTTTTACTGAGTTTTGCACAGTATACTACAATATTCAGTTCTACTAGTCATACTAAGTTTTACACAGTATACTACAATATTCGGGTACGATTGAGAACTCTCTCTGCAACCCTACTCATAATTAAATTTGATATATTCAACCACATACTTCCATTGTATACCAATTTCATTTACAAATCGACCCATAAAAAATGCTTATTGCACCAAATAATCAAATTCATCATCTATTGTTACAACTATCAAATTATTTCTATCCAATGTACATCAATCCAGGAGGAGATAAGATAAGAACTAACGGAGGCATCTCCACCTACCTCGAAGGAATGCTGGCCGGAATCGTCGTAGACAGCAGAGTTGGGAAGAGTGGAGGGAAGGGAGGAGCTTCGACGAGTGAAGAGAGGAGATGACTCAGCTGGCTCAATTGGATTGAATTGAGTCAATTGAATCACAAACCGTGAACCGAAATAGAAACCAAAACCATTAACTCCTCAATCCGAACCAACCTCGGTTCCCCTCAACCAACCCAACCCAATCGATTTAAATCGATTTTTTTCAAACATAGATAAGGGTAATTTCGTCTTCTCGCATTGGGTTAATGAAAAAGGGGCATAAGAGATTTTCGGAGCCCATAGAAGATTTTGCATATGAGATTTGGGGGCAAGGGAGGAGATGACTCTTATCCGCTACTAGTTATCTTTGCAAGTTCTGTCAAATTTTTAAAAAATTGATATAAAACTTAATATTTACACCAAAAAATAAAAATAAAAAATGATAATTATTTTCTAATATTATGTTAAAAGTTTATATTTACACCAAAAATTTATTTTCTAATATTTATTTTCTAATATTATGTTAAAAATTGATATAAAACTTAATATTTACACCAAAAAATAAAAATAAAAAATGATAATTATTTTCTAATATTATGTTAAAAGTTTATATTTATCTTTTGAATTACTTTAAAAGTGTTACATTCTTGCATTTATTATTTAGTAGAGGTAATATTGATATTAATAGTATTAAATATTTTAATACTGTAAAATAATTTATTTACATTTTTATTTTATGTATTTAATAATCTGATCATTTTCTATTTTTCTAATAATATATGTTTATCTAAATGTTTTATCATTTTAAGAAATATAGTAATAAATTAAACTTATATCAAATGATTGATAAATGTTATATCAAATAAGTCCACTAAAATATAAAAGTCTACTTATTAGAAATTAGTATTAGAAAGCTAGTTATTATATTTTGTTTTTGTAAGTGAACAATAGTTATATACTAGCACAAGTGGTTAATGCTTATATTGTCAATGTGCTGAACCCAGGTTGATCTATGGTAAGCAATTCCTTGTTCTTTTCTTTTTCTAATCCAAAATGACCATGTTATTGATACGTTGTCGATTGTATGTATTTAAATCTTTTATTCTAAATTCAGATACTAAATTCAAATTTTCTATTAGTTTAAATATTATATCGTGCATGCAAATAGTTTAGATGTCGATTAGACAATATAACCCTAATTCGGATACTAATCAGTCGTTTTCACATTTTAACATACAAACTGAGTGTTGTTTTTTTTTTAATAAAGAGTGAAGATAACGTCAATTCTTCACCATGTGTAATCTTTTTATTCGATCCAAGGTTCTAGAGTGAGGAAGAATGAAAGACTGTTCCTAACGAACTTTCCTTAATAAATTTTTAAGCTGCAACTGAATTCTTGATTTTTAGAATGAAATAGTATGCAATGACTTATTTCATTAATTTCAAAAAGAAATTTACCATTTGATACAATTAGAATAAAATACTCATTTCATCAATTCCACAAACATTCCAAGAAAATTACAAAGAAAAATATTCCTCTACAATTTTGTTCATGAATGATTAGAATGAAATCTATTTCATTTTTTTTTTTGATGTATTCCATTCTTATCATTCTATTTATTTGAATTTCATCAATTCCTTACAGCCTTAGCCTTAGCCTTTCTTATACGAACCAAGAAGATCCATTTCAATACGCCTTACTTCTTCCTTCAGCTCTGCTAAAGAAATAGGACTTGCCTCTGAGTTCTCTTTGTTGGCTAATAAAACTGAGAGATGCTTAAGACACGAAACGTATTCGGACTTTACTTCCGCAGAATCTTGTAGCTGCTGACTTCCACAACCAAACTACAGACAACAAAAGGAAAGAAGAATGAATAAACAATAATCAGTTTCCAACATTTTTTCTTTGCTTATCGCATCAAATCCTTTTTGGTTTAGCGACGGATGCTAACGTGGATTTGAGGTTCGCATTCTTTTGGAGAAGAGATTTTACCTCTTTGTAAGCTGAAAGACATTGGAGAAGTGCATTTTCAGCTGCATGTGGATGCCTTTCCTGCTATGTCATGAATACACAGGATTGTTGGTTAAAAGAGTCAAGTCTAGAACTTGACTTCGGTTTGACAAACACATTTCTCAGATGTGCCAACTAGTCTTTCTCATCAATAAGCTGAAAGTTTGTATCTAAATCTATAACAAATTTATTTTGACAGCTCTGAAACCTCGTGTTACAGTACTAACCTTTGCCTCCGGGATCTCGTTTTTGCTTGTCTCTAGAACTGCAAGACTCTCAAGAGATCGTAGCTGCAACGAAACAGAAAAGGTCCCCAAACACATTGTTCTTAGGAAAACAGAACACAATTGTACCTATAAACTGATGCTTCTACCAAGACCTACCAATATGACTAAAGCTGCGTGTTCAAAATTCCTTAGAGTCTCACTGGTTTTTCCTTGTTTCTGCTCTTTGCTCTTTTGGTTTTTCAGCTTAAGCAGAACATCTTTTGCTATCCTGGTTTCCACCAAGAACAAGTTTTTCCCGTTACATTATTTTATATGAAGATAACAGGAGCATTAGTTTAAGCTGACACGAGAGCTGGTAGAGAAAGATAACCTAGATGAGTCTCCAAGATAATCCTTGGCTTTTTCTAGCTTAGATAGAGCTTCATTGTTATCAGTTCCCCTCAACTGACTAGCCTGAAGCATAAATGTCTTCGCCATATGCAGCAAGTTTCCACCTATCTGGATGTGTCCTTCTGGAAGTAACTTCTTTTGGGTAATGAGACACCTGACAGCAAAATTGTCATAAAGCCTTAGCTCTATACATTTGAGGATCCTCATATTAATTCGATACAGCGATCAGGAGTTTATTATATGCTTACTTTTCAAAAAGTTCTTGAGCTTCTCCCAGCTGCCCAGATAACTGTAGAGTAACCGCTAATGCTTCAGCTGCAATTATTGCCTCCATTGAGTTCCATCCCTGTGATAGAATTTATTCATCAAGAACTTTGATCTAGAATCATAAAAAGTTCACAAAAGTAACCTCATCAATCCAAAGTTTGCAGTGCCTAAGCATTACTAAGTTCAAACTTAAAGAAAATACTATAAGCGGATTCTATCAAGCATATATCAGGAAGTTGAAACTTTTCTCTTTGGTCCTAGATTAGAAAATGGAGCTTGCAAGGAAAGAAGAAAATAATATAAAACAGAAGGAAAGTAATATGTTGAATAAGCTAAATTGGAAGTTTAGTAAGGCAAAACCATACCTTAGATAATTCCATCATGTGGAATAGTTTCCTCTGTATGTTTTCAGCCTCAGCCAGACGATTGGATCGTATATATATCTGGAGCAGCACACGGAAAAAGAAATAAATTCAGAATCATGATGAGTCAATCTAACGCAATATGATGTGTTCAAATCGATGCATTGTAAAAAAAATAGAAAGGTACATCCAAATAAGATGCAACGTTTAAGGCAACAAAACCTGAGAAAGGTATCTCAGTCTCCTGATATATGTCATTGACTCTCCTTGACCACTATCCTACATCACAAAACCAAAATACATTAAATACGCATACAACTGAAAATGAAAAAATCTAGATAGCACACGTTTCAGTTTATCATTTAAATATTGACATGCCTCAAGTATTTTAAGAGAATCAAGAATAAGAGCCTCCGCATCTGTGTCTTTTCCTTGCAGATGTAATACCTATCGCATATCAATATCATATGTTACAAAGGAAGTTTTAAATGAAAGATAAACGTCTTTCACGAGCAATATATCACAATCCTTCATAGATTAATCAAGTACATGGTGATGTGGATAAATATGCTAAGAACTCAAGAACCAAAAACAAAAAGAAGCATACCGTTCATTACAAGTTTAAAAGGGCTAGTGGAGATTATTAAAGCAACAAGAAAAATAAAACATGGGAGTACCGTTCCAAGATGATACATTGTCTCCGCATAATCCGGATGATTATGTCCCAGGACTCGTCTTTTCATCTAGATTGGAATTACAAGAAATAATAAGAAGAAACACAAATAGTGGATATTGCAAAGTGTTAATAAAAAATAGTAAAAATTAATCTGGAATTACATACCTTTAAAGCACGCTGCACATGGAGCGGTTCACAAGAGAATTAAAAGTAAGTAGTTAGCATCCAAGAATGTACAGCTTATCATTTGAAATGTTGGTGGCAGTATATGAAGAGATCATTGATAGTATAAGTACGGTAAACAATAAGAATAAACCTCGTAGCACGCACGAGCTTCCTCAAGTTTTCGCTGGACAAGATAAAGCTGTCCAAGGTTGTGTAGAGTAGCACCAACACTGCATTGTTAAGAATACTGTTGGATGAATGAATATATAGCATGAACAAAATTCTAGATATAACGCTTATATTGCTATTTTTCGCGTGACTTCATATATAGCCCAGTGGGATTCGGAAAGATCACTAAAAATACCAAACAATAATGGACATAATTCTTCATCTCAGGTAGATGCATAGAGTGAAAGAGCTGAAAAGTACAAACAACACAGCCTGTTCCTAGATATGTGATCCGTTCTTAGCTAAATTTTGAGTGTGATTCAATACATAGAAACTTCTAGAACAGTATTACTAGTCAGAGAAATTGGCATCCAAAATAAGAATTTCAAGCGAGGGGCAATCAATATAACTATTGTCAGCTTAAAAGATAATATTTCTCACCGCACATCTTCAGGGCCATAGTACTCCTCCAGTATGCTAACAGCTTCGAGGTACAAGGGCTCTGCTTTGTCGAATTCTTTCTTAACTCTGTATAACTCTGCCTTACGTACATGAAGGAAACCATAAAGAAATTAGTGTGAGAAAACAAGCACTATGATGTAAAGGAACTGAACATAAAATTTGACTAAAGCCGCCCGGAGAGACCAACCAGATTGTTGCATGCAGATGCAACATGTGGATCTCTCTCTCCAAAACCTTCCTTAGCTTCCTGTATTGCCGAACTGAAAAGCCTCTCTGCTGGCTCCAGTTTCCCCTAATTAGATAGGGAAAAAAATTTAGCTTATCAGAGGCACAGACAGAAAAAAGAAAAGTAGTGAGTTACATTCTTCAAATAAAAACCTGAAAGAAATGTTCTCTTCCACTATCAGTAAAAACCCTCCACTTAGATGTGTGTATATTAGATACAACCGAGCCGTCCTCAATTCTTTCTAGCCCACTGCCATCCATATTATCTCCAGATCTTGGCTTGATAGGATCATCCTCTGCCATTGCAACCTTCCCACAAAACCCAAGAATTGCTGAAGAAAACAAGAGTAAGATATTATAATCATCACATTACAAAAATTAAAAATAAACAACACTAAGCATAAGAAAACACACCAGCTTGTCCAGAAAAGACAATCCAAAGCCGAGGATCCAAGAGATGCAAATTCCTTGTATGGCCTCGAGAATCATTCTGATACGAAATCTTTGGTTTCCCTGCATTAAGATAGAAAGCCAACAAGAAAGTCGAAAGCTTTTGTACTGAAAAACTCAGAAATATAATCAAAGTGCTATCATTTCTTCCAATACCAAGAAAGACTGTTCGATCATTGTGTGAACAACTAAAAGAAAACACAAGAGTTACCGGAGAGTGAATAAGCAAAAGCGGTGGCAACTGGAGGCCGAGAAGAAAAAAAGGAACGTGAAGTCCGATGAGTTCCTCTGAGAAGAGCCGACATAATTCGAGTCATGGACATGTTTGGAGTTTGTGAATTGCGCACCAGATGTTCGACGAAATTACATAAAAACGGGATTTGAATTGTTGATTGGATTGGTCATTTTTTGATATACCAGTTTTAAAACTCAACCGGAATAACTTAACCAAATCAATTTGATATGGTTAGCATTAAACTTTTATCCAGACAGTTTTTTTAATTTACTAGTATATGATATGATTGAAAACCCAAACCATGCAAACCGAAAAGTCAAAATTCTAACTGAACCGGTTTAGAGAATCATTTAATCAGATTGATAAGATAAACATTTACAAAATGAACCAGCCCTTTTCATGAATTTAGGAGAAATTTCAATTTTTTCACAAGTTTGGTATAACTTTTCAAATTTACTATTACGTAATTATTATTTTCATAAATATCCTAAATTTGTAATTAAATAATACTAAATTAACTTTTTTTTTAATATTTATAAAATATTTATAAACTCAATTCTGACTTTTTTAATGTTGAGATGAAGAACCAAATAGATAAAGATGAGAAAAATAGACAATTTTATGGAATTTAGCTTGGATTGCAATTTTAATTCTCTCTCTCTCTCTTGTTCTTGAGTTTTCAGCAATGAACTCCTTTCATTTTTCTCATTTTCACATGATATCAGAGCTATTTCTTTATTCTTTTCAATCTCTTCAATCTCTCTCACTTTACTTTCGCAAATTCTTCTGATTTTTTAAATTTTTCTTGAGTTCACTCTATTATCCAGTGGTTCATAGATGGTAAAGATGGAGGATTTAAAAATGGTGAACATTCCAGTGACATTGAAGAGAGTTAACTACCTTCTCTGATCAAGAGTGGTGAAGACATCCCTTGGAGGAAGAGGTTTGTGAAGCCATGTCACTACTGATGAGGCGCCTAGACACATTGTCCAAAGAGAAGATAACAAGGAGATTATCTTGGTATATAAAGGCAAATGGAGTCAGGAGGACCTCATGGTTGTATCTATCATCCAAAACTCTCTTGAACCATCCATTTTGGAAGCTTACTCCTATTTTAGAGCTCTAAAGAGTTGTAGGATACACTTCAAAAGGTGTATGACAACAAATCTAATTTAAGCAAGGTGTTTGAAGTCAAGTAAGCTATCAACAGCCTGAAACAAGAAAAAGGAGAGTTCAACCAACATTTTGGGAAGTTTAGAAGCCTATGGTCAGAGCTTAATATGCTTAGACCATGTTCTACTGATCCTGAAGTCTTTAGGGAAAGACAAGAACAAGATTATTGAGATGATGACTCAAAAGGGAAACTAAGAGGACAAATGGAAAAGAAGAGATCATTTGGATGCAATAAAATGGAGCTAGTTGACTATGGTCGTACAGATGGTCCCACAACCACCCATGAGTGACTTGCAAGGCAAGGCTGTAGTGTGCACGACCATATGACCGTTTGGGACTTATGGAAGCTTTATAATACCTTCCAAGAGGAAGAGAAACGTTGGAGCATCATAACAAGAGAGTATCACATGTGGGGTTAAGAGGAGAGATATGCTTGGAGATGTCTCTTTTACTGTTTGAATTTATTATTATTTAATATGCTTCATGTCCTCTTCTATGCCTATTTAAATGTATCCAGACGAGACGTAATGCAAGGATTTTGAATCCTCCTGTCTCTCTATAATCTCTCTCTCTTCTCTCTCTCTATTTTGTCCCGAAATGTGTTCTTGAGTTCATCTCTCTTGTTCTTCACTCAATATCAACCAAACTCGACCATTCTCTTTCTCATCATACTTTCATAATTCTAACATGGTACCATAGTTTTAAGATCCTAACCTTCTCTATATTTCGCAAATCTACTATGTTCTTTCTCTGGTTTTTGCTCTATTTTTACTCTGTTTTACTTTGTTTCTCTTCCAAAACTCTCAGAGCTTCTAATTTCCTCAACTTCATTGTTTCTCTTTTTTACTCTCTTATTTTTCCCATTTCGATCTGCAAACCTCATTTTGCTGCTTGTTTTAAAAATTTATGTGTTCTCCATCTTTACCCATTGGATAATAGCTTTAACCATTGGGTAAAAGAAATCCATCCATGGAAATGAAGAAAATAAGTCATATTCCAGTAACCCTTGAGGGTTCTAACTACTTGGTATGGTCAAGAGTGGCCAGAGTTACCTTGGGAAGTCATGGACTTTGGGACAGCCACATCATGAAGTCTGAAGCTTCAAAGAGGATGACACAAGAGGATAGTCAGGCGATTGGTCTGAAGGATGAAGACAAGTGGGTCAGAGAAGACCAGTAAGCACTTGAGATCATCCACAACTCTCTATCAGAATCGATTTTGGAGGCTTATTCACATCTGGAAACCGCCAAAGATCTATGGGAGAGTCTTAAAACTGTGTATGGGAATCTCTCAAATCTGAACCGTGTGTTTGAAGTCAAGAGGATTATCAACAACCTGAGCCATAAGGAAGTGGATTTCAATCAGTATTCTGGCAAGCTTAGAAGCCTGTGGGCAGAGCTTGATGTGCTTAGACCTTTCTCCTTAGATCCAGAGGTCATAAGGGAAAGATATGAGCAAGACAAGGTTTTCAGTCTACTCCTGAACCTCAGTCCATCCTACAACCATCTCATAAAGCATATCCTAAGAGAGGTCAAGCTTCCAAACTTAGATGAAGTGTGTTCTCTGGTCCAAAGAGAGCAAGGAGCACACAAACTCTTCAAGGAAGAAGAGAAACCATATCATCATGGAAAGGATATGCAGAAGAAGAAAGATAGGACGTGGTGGGTATATGGAGACAATAGAAGCAAGCATAAGTTAGCTCATAAAAGAAACAAATTCAGAAACCAACCTCACGCCAAGAAGCTAAAGGTGGGTGAGCAAGAAGTCTTAGAGGGAAAGTCCATGTACTCTACCTTATTGAGTGAATCTGATAGACGAAACAATTGGAACAAGGATGTGATCAATGATGGTCCCATAAGGATGAGTGATATAAAGCCACTAATCCGAGCAGCCAAAGCCATTATCTCCTCCAAGAAATCTGGTACACATTCCCCTGTCTCTAAGCCAATTATAATAGATTCGGAGCTAGTCATCACATGATTAGTGATATGAATCTTATTAGTGATGTTAGGTCTGCCTTAGGGAATGTGATAATAGCCAATGGAGATAAGGTGAAGATATAAGGAATAGAAAACCTTAAGTTATTTGATAGAGAATCTACTGCCTTCTATATGTCTGGTTTTGCCTCTAACTTACTTTCAGTCAAGAAGGCCACGTTTGACCTGAATTATCAGGTGGTTTTTAAGCCTAATGATGTTGAGTTTCAGGACCTTAAGACAGGGAATGTGATTGGAGAAGGAAACAACAAAGATGGTTTATACCATCTCCAAAAGACTAACCCTTCTTATCCCTCTATCTCTGCTCCTTTATGCATGACCACCACTAATCTATGTGATAGCACTACTTGGCATGCTAGACTAGGACATCGAGACTATCATGCGTTAGAACTTATACTGCCTGACATGTCATTTAGCCCCTTGGAATGTGAAGCATGCATATTAGGAAAGCATTGCAAATATGTGTTTCCAACATCAGTTACTATCTATGAAAAATGTTTTGACTTAATTCAATCTGATGTTTAGACCTCTCCATGTATGTCTAGGGATAACCATAAGTATTTTTTCACCTTTATAGATGAGAAATAAAAATACACTTCAATTACTTTGCTTCCTTCTAAGGATCGTGTGTTAGATGCATTTATAAACTTTCAATCTTATGTCACTAACCACTTTAAAGCTAATGTGAAGTTACTGAGGTCAGATAATGGAGGAGAGTATACAAGCCATGCATTAAAGAGTCATCTAGCAAAGAATGGCATAGTCCACCAGACAAGTTGTTCTTATACTCCTCAGCAAAATGGAGTGGCTGAGAGAAAGAATAGGCATCTTATGGAGGTCGCTAGATCAATGATGTTCCATTCCACTGTTCCTAAAAGGTTTTGGACTGATGTTGTGGTTACAACATGCTATCTCATCAACCGGATCCCTACCAAGGTGCTGAAGGATGTCTCTCACTACAAGAAAACTCGGCATTTACTAGGAAATTTTATTAGGAAAATATTTCCTCGTAAATTTACTACGAGTTTACTTCGGTTTTACGAGGAAAACGAGTATCCTCGTAAAGTCCTCGTAAACCTACGAGAAAAAGGTTTCCTCGTAAAGCCGTAGTAAACTTACGAGGAAATTACGTGGCAAAGAACATTTCCTCGTAATTTTGTAGTAAAAGTTTTCCTCGTAAACTCCTAGTAAAACATTACTACGAAATTAAGAGGAAATGTTCTTTTACTTCAAATTAGCGAAGAACTGGCTAGAAAATATCTATTTTAAATCTAAAACGTGTTTTGTACCTACTTTTCCTCCCAATTTCCTAGTACATATTCAGATTCAAAATTTTCTATAAATACCACCGTTTGTGATTGATTTCAAACACACCAAAAAAATCAGCTTTAAGCTTGATCAAAGAAAAAAAATGTCCGGTCCGGGAAATATTTTCGAGTTGCGGAAGTGGATGTATTCACACAGAGATAATAACGGGAGAGTGACGAAAGAATTTCTCGAAGGGTTGGAGATGTTTATGCATCAAGAAGATTCTACACCACTCACGCAGGAAAGTTGTAAGATGTTATGTCCTTGTCGAAAATGTTGCAATACAAAATTAGGCCCTCGTGAAAATGTTTGGAAGCATTTAATAAATAGAGGTTTCATGCCATATTATTATATTTGGTATCAACATGGAGAAGATGCTAGTTGTAGGAATGAAGCTAGCAGTAGTAATAGCAATTTTTAGGTTGAACCGATTAATCATTTGCTTAATGAAAATAGCTATCATCACCAGGAGGAACAAATGGTAGATTATGATAGGGTTCATGATATGGTAGGTGATGCATTTGTAACTCATGATGATGATGAAGTTGAAGAACCTAACTTAGATGCAAAAAAGTTTTATGAAATGTTAGAAGCTGCGAATGAGCCAATTTACAGTGGTTGTAGAGAAGGTCTGTCTAAATTGTCGTTGGCTGCTAGAATGATAAGTATTAAAACCGATCACAATCTACCTGAAAATTGTATGGATGCATGGGCAGACTTGTTTAAAGAGTATTTGCCAGAAGACAATGTGTCTGCTGAATCTTATTATGAGATTCAAAAATTGGTATATAGTCTTGGGTTGCCCTCGGAGATGATAGACGTTTGCAGCGACAACTACATGATTTACTGGGGAGATGATGAGAAGTTAGAAGAATGTCGATTTTGTAAGAAACCACGATTCAAACCGCAAGGTCGAGGGCGTAATAGGGTACCGTACCAAAGGATATGGTACCTACCAATCACAGACAGATTGAAAAGATTGTACCAATCTGAGGAGACAGCTGAAGGGATGAGATGGCACGCCGAGCATACTCAGACAGATGGAGAGATGACTCATCCATCAGATGCAAGAGTTTAGAAACATTTTAACAATGTACATCCACATTTCGCTAGCAATAGCCGGAATGTGTATCTTGGATTATGCACTGATGGATTTAGTCCATTTGGAATGTCATGGAGACAATATTCATTATGGCCAGTCTTCTCCCAAAACCCTCTTAAAATTCTCTTAAGGTACTCTCTAACTCCTAGTTAAGTGATTAGATGGGAATTTAGATTAGGTGGTTAGTTTAGGGAATTTAGATTAGGTGGTTAGTTTAGGGAATTTAGATTAGGTTGGTTTACTTTTTTTAACTGTTTTTTTAAATGATAGGGGAATTAATGTTAAATTTTTTTAAAAAAAATTTAGATGCCTAGACATGACAAGGTTGCTAGGGAAGCTCAGAGGTCGTCTCATCAGGGGAGTCATTACGGAGATCTTTTCGGTCGTGAGCTTGGCGGATCATCTTCTTCAGCTCCCGGTTCTTCGATTCCGGATGGCGGAGGTGTTCCCAAGACTCAGTTCCCACCTCCTCCCCCACCTCCTCCTCCACCTCCTCCTCCTCCTCCACCGGCCACCAGGGTTCATCCCGATTTGGAGGTACCGCCAACCGCTCCATTTGTGGTGTACACGATCGAGGACATTATGGCAGCTCCAGACAGAGAAGGGCTACCTGAGTTAGATCCTCTCCGACGGGACGCCACAACATATTTTGGTATGTTTCATTTTTAAAAATGTTTTTTAATTTATTTTTAAATTAACCAAAAATTAACAAATTTAATTAATATTTTTATTTTGTTTTTTGTTCAAGTTTAATGTTGACGGGTGTGTCGCTCAGAGCGTCACCGATTGTATCACGGGATACTTTCCCGATCCAACTCCAAACTGGAAAATGACGGCCAACCACACCAAAAAGACATGGTTCAAAACGTTCGCCGTAAGTCATTTATTTTTTAATTATTTATAAATTTTAATATTATTAAACTAATTAATTTAATATTTTCTTGTTACAGCAAAAATATCGTTGGTCCATAGGGATTCACCAGCGGGTGAAGAAGGAGTTTGAGGGAAAGGCAAAAGCGTGATTGCTCGACATGGTCTACAACTGGAAGAGCAATTTTCAGATAGATTTATAAATTTAATACAGTTTATATCATTGACTTCAAATATTTTTAAAAATATTATTTTTCCAGGTCGATGGTTATGAGGCGGGAAAACCCGATTGCCTCACATTGACGGTGTGGGATGGCCTCATCAGTTATTGGGGTTGCCGGACTCGTTCAGAACCTCCAACACAAACTCTGAGAACCGCATGACAAGAGACGAGCATGGCAACACCAAGATTCTTCACACCGGGGGTCGAAAACCTCACGCGGGTATCCATCTAGACATGGTAATTGATTCCGTTAACGATGTCCCCACAGCGACATCGTCTTATGCTCAAGAATAGCACATTGTCATTGTTCAGCTGCGCTCGGAGTTGCAGGCGACGCAATCTCATGTGAGTTCTCTCTCTGAAATCCTGGATGTTTTAGCGGTCCGAAACCCGGTTGTGGCGGAGATGTTGCGTGTTAGACGGGAAAACGGAGGGCTTCCAACCCAACATCATCCATGGTCACAGTCACAACCGTCGATGACCAACATGGACGAGGAGGAGTTCCGGGATAACGACTTCGTTCGTCAATTTAACGACCAACATCCGTATTTTAGTTTTTTATATTTTTAATTGTATATTATGAATTTAAAACTTAAATATTTAGTTATATATAGAATATTTTGTTATTTCTTTTTAATTTATAATTTGGATTATTTAATTTTCAAAAATATATTATTTATATTTATTTTAATTATTATTATTTTAATAGGGAAAAAACGTTTTGAGGTAAATTCCTCGTAAACTTTTCGAAGTAAGGTCCTCGTAAAATATCGAAGTAAATTCCTCGTAAACATTTCGAAGTAAGGTCCTCGTAAAACTTCGAAGTAAATTCCTCGTAAAGCTTTACAACACACTTACGAGGAAAAGTGTTACTACGACCTTACGAGGACTTTACGAGGAAATAGTTATCCACACTTTTACGACGAAAATTTTTCCTCGTAAATTAACTAGGAAATTACGAGGAAAAAAGCTTTACGATGAACGATTCACGACGAAGCACGTTTCCTCGTAATTTCCTAATAAAGTGTCCTTTACTAGGAAATTACGAGGCAAAGCCGTCCTAGTAAAACTTGTGTTTTCTTGTAGTGTCTCCTTATGAAGTGTTGAACCAAACCAGGCCATCTATTCATCACTGCAGAGTGTTTGGATGTGCATGCTTTGTATTGATACCAGGAGAACAATGAAACAAGCTAGAAGCAAAGAGCATGAAGTGTATGTTCATTGGATATTCCTCTACACAGAAAGAATACAAGTGCTACAATCCTGAAACAAGAAGAGTTCTTGTACCCAGAGATGTGAAATTTTTGGAAGGAAAAGGTTTCTATGCTAAGAAGAATTGGGATGAGCTCAAAGATCTATCTCAGACATCTGACAAGGCTAATAACCTGAGAATAATCATGGAGAATCTGGGAATAAGTTTATCCAAGGAAAAAGAGGCCACCAGAGAAGTTACACCTCCTATGGAAACTGAAAAAGAGGCTGAAGAAGTCACTCATCCTGATCCTGAAGGGGGCAATGAACTAGAACCAGAAGTTCATGATCAGGATGGTGTTGAAGAACAAGAAACTGAAACTGCTGAGGTTCATGAGGAAGAAGAGCAGGAAGTGGAAGAGGACGACCATGTTCAGCCCCTAAGGAGGAGTACTAGGATCAAGAAACCTGCTTCAAAATGGATCAACACAAGAGTGTACTTCAATGCTGAAGCAGTGGCTCATCCAATAAGTGCAGTGTGCTCTCTTGCTCAGTATCCAAAAGAACATCAAGCTTTCATCATGGATTTAGACCAGTAATACATTCCAAGATCATATAAAGAAGGAATGGAGGATGAAGAGTGGAAAGACTCGGTTTGAGATGAGATCAATGCTACGATCAAGAATGATACCTGGTATGAAGTTGAGCTTCCCAAAGGCAAGAAAGCTGTGACAAGCCACTTGCTCTTCACCATCAAGTACCTAGCCAATGGAAAACCAAAAAGGAAAAAGACAAGACTGGTTGCAAGGGGTTTTACTCAGGTGTATGGGGAAGATTACCTTGATACATTTGCTCAAGTAGCCAAGCTTCACACCATAAGGATTGTTCTCTCATTGGCAGTGAACTTAGAATGGGATCTATGGCACATGGATGTCAAGAATGCTTTCCTACAAGGTGAGTTGGAAGATGAGGTCTACATGAGACCACCTCCTGGCCTAGAACACCTTGTCAAACCAGGGAATGTCTTGAGATTGAAGAAAACAATCTATAGGTTAAAGCAATCACTAAGAGCCTGGTACCATAAGCTAAGTACAACACTTAATGGAAAAGGGTTCATCAAGTCTGAAGCTATCACACTCTCTGTACCCTCACCAGTCAACAAGGCATTGTGGTTATACTAATCTATGTGGATGACATTATCATCACAGAATGTGACAAGGAAGGTATCTCCTTAACCAAAGCCTTTCTCAAATCTTCTTTTGATATTAAAGACTTGGGTGAACTAAAGTACTTTCTAGGGATTGAGATATGTCGATCTAAAGAGGGATTGTTTTTATCTCAAAGAAAGTACACACTTGATCTATTGAGTGAGGCAGGTGATCTTGGAGGAAGGACAGCAAAGACTCCACTTGAAGATGGCTACAAGGTGATGCGAGAGGGGGAGTTTGAAGATAAGCCATTTGGAGATGTCAAGTAGTATAAGAGGATGGTTGGCAAACTTATTTACTTAACCATCACAAGGCCAGACATTTGTTTTGTTGTGAACCAAGTCAGTCAACACATGCAAGCTCCTAAGGTTCATCACTGGAAAATGGTGGAGAGGATCTTGAGATACTTGAGAGAAGCTCCTGGTCAAGGTGTTTGAATGGGATGCAATGGAAGCACTGAGATAACTGGATATTGTGATGCTGATTGGGCAGGAGATAAGGTTGATAGGAGATCAACTACTGGGTATTGTACATTCATTGGAGGTAATTTGGTGACTTGGAAAAGTAAGAAGCAGAAGGTTGTATCATGTTCAAGCGTTGAGGCAGAGTATAGAGCTATGAGAAAGCTCACCAATGAGTTGATATGGATCAAGAGATTGCTTGGAGACTTGAGAATCGAGACAATATCACCCATCACAATGTATTGTGACAACCAGGCTGCCATTCACATCGCCAGCAACTCAGTTTTTCATGAAAGGACCAAACACATTGAAGTAGACTGCCACAAGGTTAGACAAGCTGTGGAGAAGCAAATCATACTACCTTGCTACACAAGAAGTGAAGACCAGCTTCCTGACATTTTCACCAAGGCAGCAAGCACCAGTTTGTGAGTTCATCCACTCTAAGTTGGGACTCATAGACTTCACATCTCACTAGCTCTCCTAACATGGAGGCTTATACTCTTTTTCGTAGTGTGTTTTTGTCTCGTTGGGTTTTGCACTCTAAGGTTTTAATGAGGGAAGTTCTTCATGTTTCCAAGCTTGACCAGTCCCTATGGTCAAGATTGAGGGGGAGTACTGAGATAAAGACCCAAAATAGAAACTAAGAAGACAAATAGAAAAGAAGAGATCATTTGGATGCAATAAGATGGGGCTGGTTGACTATGGCCGAACAGATGGTCCCACAACCACCCATGAGTGACTTGCAAGGCAAGGCTGTAGTGTGCACGACCATATGACCGTTTGGGACTTATGGAAGCTTTATAATACTTTCCAAGAGGGAGAGAGACGTTGGAGCATCATGACAAGAGAGTACCACATGTGGGGTTAAGAGGAGAGAGATGCTTGGAGCTGTCCCTTTCACTGTTTGAATTTATTATTGTTTAATATGCTTCTTATCCTCTTTTATGCCTATTTAAATGTATCCAGACCAGAAGTAATGCAAGGATTTCGAATCCTCCTGTCTCTCTATAATCTCTCTCCCTCTTTCTCTCTCTCTATTTTGTCCAGAAATGTGTTCTTGAGTTCATCTCTCTTGTTCTTCACTCAATCTCAACCAAACTCGACCATTCTCTTATATTCTCATCATACTTTCATAATTCTAACAAAGATGAAGTCTTCAGTCTGCTACTGACCCTAAACCCCTCATACAATCAACTGATTAAGCATATTTTGAAAGAATACAAGCTTCCAAGCATAGAAGGTGTTTGTGCACTTATCCAAAGAGAACAAGTCACTATCACACTCTTTGAGAAGGAAATGAAGTCAGCTTATCCCAAAAAAAAACACGCCAAGTAAAAAGAGGAAGATGGTGTTGTTTCTTGAGTACAAGAAGGCTAAGAAACAACATAGAAGAAATAAACTGAAATCAAAGATGATAGATATAGAGTTAACCAGAGATTTACTCAAGAAGATTGAGCATCAAATATTTGAAGGCAAAACCATGTATTCTGCCTTCAAGAGTGATTCAAATGAAGGAGGAACATGGAGGAGTGCAGCTGGTGCGACCAATAGTGATTTTCCAGCAACTAGGAGTGACTTCAATGAGTTCATCAAGGATGTCAAGGCCATGATGACATCCAAGAAAGCTGCTACACGTTTTCTAGACTCTAAACCCATTATTATAGATTCATGAGCTAGTCACCATATGATTAGTGATAGGAATCTTATTAGTGATGTCAAGCCTGCCTCATGAAATGTAATTATAGCAAATGGTGATAAGGTTAAAATAGTAGGGTTATGGAACCTTAGGTTGTTTGATAGGGAATCAACTGTCTTGTATAAGCGTCAACTTACATCAAATTTGCTATCAGTGAGAATAGCTACGATTGATATGAGTTGTCAAGTTGTCTTCAGACATGATGAGGTTGAGTTTCAAGACCTGATGACATGGCAGGTTATTCAGAAAGGGCACAACCATAAGGAACTTTATCACCTTAATAAGACTGATTTGTCTGAATCACGTTATTCTAGCTGCATGATTGGTGTATCTACTGGAGTTGAGAACACTAAATGGCATGCTAAACTGGAACATCCTCATACTAGAGCTTTAAACATGATACTTCCTAGCGTGGTGTTTAAAAATGATGAATGTGAAGCTTGCATCTTGGGGAAGCATTGTAGGATAGTCTTTCCAAGGTCTAACACCATCTATGGGAGGTGTTTTGACCTTGTCCACTCTGATGTGTGGACTACTCTTTGTGTGTCCAGAGAAAACCACAAGTACATTGTCACCTTCACTGATGAGAAGTACAAGTACACTTGGGTGACACTGATTCAGTCTAAGGACAGAGTACTGGAGGCTTTCAAGAATTTCCAGACCCATGTCTCCAACCACTTCAATGCAAAGCTAAAAATTCCCAGGTCAGATAATGGTTGGGAGTACACAAGTCAAACATTCAAGCAATACCTTGTTCAACATGAGATTATTCATCAAAAAGTTGTTCTTACACTCCTCAACATAATGGAGTGACTGAGAGAAAGAACGGTCACTTGATGGAAGTGGCAAGATCAACGATGTTTCACACAAATGTTCCAAAGAGAATCCAGAGTGATGTTGTGATGTCTGCTAGTTACCCGATCAACATGACTCCAACTAAAGTCCTCAAGGAGTTGTCTCCATTTGAGGTCCTAAACAAGGCCAAGCCACCTTTGGACAACTTGCATGTGTTTGGATGTTTATGCTTTTTGTCGATACCAAGGGAACAGAGGAACAAGTTTGATGTTAAAAGCTCAAAAGTTATGTTTATTGGCTACTCTCCAATGCAAAAGGGTTATAAGTGTTATGATCCAGTGTCAAGAATAGTTTTAATATCAAGAGATGTGAAGTTTGTGAAGACAAAGGGATACTATGAGGAGAAAAGTTCGGATGAGTTGAAGAACTTATCTCAAGCATCAGAGAAAGCCACAAACCTCAGGATCATATTGGAGAATCTTTGTATTAGTATGCCTCATGCAATTCAGAAACAAGAAGAAATTCTACTGATTTTGTACCTGGTGCAGAAGATGTAGTTGATAAAGTTGGGGTTGATGACGCTGTAGAAGTCATCCACCCTGATTCTAAAGATAGGAATCAACAAGAAACTCATGATCAAGACGAAAGGCAACAAGAATAACAAGAACTAGTGCATCAGAATGAAGCAGATCTGACAAAGAAGAAGAACCTGAAGCAGTTCAGCCTCTTAGGAGAAGTAAAAGACTGAAAAAGGATTTGTAACGCCCCGATCACCCACGGCTAATGGGCCTCCCACGCCCGCCCTCTCGGCCCGTGGGCTCCATCCCATATGACGACAATGCATTAATTTTTCTAAGGCTCAAAATCATTGTTTACTGACCCTGCAATCACCACAACATTTCCCCATGTTTTGGCATCACTTGCACGGTATCGTGAATCACTTCCCCATAGGTCACCCATCCTTTCACTATTGTAGCCTAAGCACGCTTAACCCTGGAGTTCTAAACGGATGTGTGACGGAAAAGGTAAGTCAACTTTGGTGACATAGATAGCCAAATCAATTCTTTTAAGCCTTTCCATATATCACAACTCGGGATGTTACATTTCCCCCCTCTTAAAGAACACAACATCCTTGTTGCGCCCCACGACAGGTCTCAAGACGCCTCTCGGGTCAGATCCGAGATGGTTAACTAGCTCTGATACCACTTGTAATGCTCCGACCGCCCACGGCTAATGGGCCTCCCACGCTCGCTCTCTCGGCCCGTGGGCCCCATCCCATCCGATGGTCGTGCATTAATTTTTCTAAGGCTCGAAATAATTGTTTGCTGACCCTGCAATCACCACATGACATTTCCCCGTGTTTTGGCATCACCCGCACAATACCGTGAATCACTTCCCGATAGGTCATCCATCCTTTCACTACTCCAGCCTAAGCACGCTTAACCCTAGAGTTCTAAACGGATGTGTGACGGAAAAGGTAAGTCAACTTTGGTGACATAGGTAGCCAAATCAATTCTTTTAAGCCTTTTAATATATCACAATTCGGGATGTTACAATTCACCCCCTCTCAAAGAATGCAACGTCCTTGTTGCGCCCCACGACAGGTCTCAAGAAGCCTCTCGGGTCAGAACCGAGATGGCTAACTAGCTCTCAATTGGTGACAACTTCTTTGTAGAAGTGTTGTTAAAGGGTGAGGTCTTGGGTTTGAGTAGCGCCAAGCACACCAATAACCTATATGTGAGCCGAGGCCTATGGGTGAATTCGGGCAGGTTGTATCACAGAAGAGGGGTTAGGGTCGATGCGCTGCAGCGCCAGCTGGGTTTCACGTGACAGGTTGTTACAATAAAAGTCGACTTTTATGTAACAGCCTACCCCGTCAAACCGGGGGATCAGCCGGCCCTGCAATGCACTGACCCTAACCCCTCCCCTGTGATACAACCTGCCCGAATTCACCCATAGGCCTCGGCTCACAGGTGGGTTATTGATGCGTTTGGCGTTACTCGAACCCAAGGCCCACCCTTTCTCAACGCTCCAACATAAAGGTTGTCACCAATTGATCTAGTTGTATCACTAGGGAGGGGTTAGGGTCGGTGCACTGCATTGTCGGCTGATCCCCCGGTTTGACGGGGTAGGCCATTACAAGATCATTCAAATTGGATCAACACAGGGTCTACTTCAACTCTCAGGCAGTGGCTCAACCTATATAGGCAGTATCCTCATTGGCTCAATTATATCTGCAAGAGCACCAAGTATTTATTAGTCAACTGGATCAGGAGTATATCCCAAGGTCATATGAAGAGGCAATAGAGTTAGAAGAGTGGAGAGACTCTGTTGAGAATGAAACCAATGATATGATAGCCAATGACACTTGGTATGAGGCTGAGATTCCAAAAGGCAAGAAAGCAGTGACAAGCAAGTGGATTTTCACCATTAAGTATTTGGCAAATGGAAAGGCGCAAGACAATGCTTGTTGCTAGAGGATTCAATCAGACATATGGAGAGGATTATATTGATACCTTTGCACCAGTAGGAAAGCTTC